>JASTWP010001498.1:0-70551 GCA_030770255.1 Temnothorax ravouxi | reverse complement strand
ATCAACGGGTGCAGCAACTTATTGCGAGAGACGCAGAGCAGCGCGTCTATTATTGTGAAGGTACTTTTATCATCTTTCTTTAATGTTTACGCTGCTTTTACAAATAATAATTATCGGCGAATTACACAGGGCTCCTCGCGCAGTGTCGGCGGAACGCCCTTTTCCCCGACCGCATCCTGTGGACGGACGAAGCGACGTTCACACCAAATGGCGTGATTAACTCCCGCAATTTTTTATTATGGAGAGGAGAAAATCCGCACGCCATTCGCCAAGGCGCGTTTCAATATCGCTGGTCGATAAATGTTTGGGCAGGAATAAAAGCGAACCGAATTGTAAGTAGTAAGTTTATGAGTTAAGAAAGTCCGTCTTTGTCTCCCTCACAGTTTTTTCAAATTACACTCTTTCGATGATTTTCAGATCGGTCCCTACATTCTCCCGCCACGCTTAACCGGGGAAATTTACGCGCGGTTTCTGGAAAATGAGTTGCCCGGTCTTCTCGAAGACGTTCCCCTTCGTGAACGGGAAGAGCTCATTTTCCAGCACGATGGGGCTCCCGCACATTTTTCGCGACAGGCGCGAAATGTTTTAGACGCGCGATATCCGGACAGGTGGATGGGTCGAGGTGGCCCAATCATTTGGCCGGCGCGGTCGCCGGATCTTAACGTGCTCGACTATTTCGTTTGGGGTTACATCAAAGATTTAGTCGAGCACAGGCGTGGTGGTACAGAAGTTGAGGTACGAGAAGAAATTCTCGCAGCTTTCGGTACCATCACGCCGGAAATGGCGCACCGCGCAACGCGCAATATTACTCGAAGGGCCGAACTCTGTATACGAGAAGGAGGAAGGCACTTCGAACAGTTCTTGCATTAAAATATTTTAATGCAAAGTGGATTAGACCTACTGGGGATACCACTTAAAAAAAAATGCGCCATGCTATCTACCGCAAGGTGGTGTGGAAATGATAGCGCTGTATCATTTTCTTGCCACAGAAAAAACAATTATTTTTTGGCTCGCGATCTTATATCGCGATTGCTATTTATCCACAATTCACACGCAAAAAATATCATTTTAGTGCTAAGAAAACCAATTACTCCATTTCTCTTTTTTGAACGGTTATCTGCACAAAGAATATTTTTTTGATAATAATTTTAAAATACACTCATCACTCTCTTCACTTAAAACAAATAATATTCTGAATTCTAATTGTTTAACTTTTCAATTAGGAATATAAAATTAAAACAAAAATTTGATTGGCTTATTATATTGATTTTTCTTTGATAAAATTTTATAATGTTCTTTGAAGGAGTATAAATTCTTTTTTCCAGTACAGACTTTTTCTAAAATTTGTGATGAATACATTTTAAGATTATTGTCAAGAAAATATTCTTTCTTAAAGAACCCCGTTACTTACCAAAAGAAAAAAAGTAATTCCAGAATTACAATTGTGTAGATAATAGAACTTCAAGTATTAAAATTACGTACATAAGTAAAATTCGTGCATAAAAAATTTTTTATGTTATAACGTAAAATAAATTCAGAATTAATATTTTGTCTAGACATAATTGTCATTCTGCATTTTCAATTATAGCTTAATAATAAGTCGATGAATTATAAGTATGTCTAGACATAATAATAATTTCTTTTATTTGAGTATCAATTTAATTTGGTAGAATTTTTATGATGGTATTAAATAGTAAAATGGCGTGCCGTATACGCACACGCAAAAAATATCATTCTAGTACTAAGAAAACCAATTACTCAATTTTCTCTTCTTTTAAGTAACGATGATCTTTACAGAAAATGTTTTCTTGATAATATTACTTAAAATGAATAATATTCTAAATTCTAATTATTCAGTTCTTCAGTTAAGAATATAAAATTAAAACAAAAATTTGATTTGCTAATTATTTTGATAGGAGAAGTCAAGGCTATGAGGATCAGACGCAGATCACAGTGCGTAATATCAGAAATAACTGGATTTATTCCTCGTTTTGATACATTACATCGATCCGTACGTTTCGGCTCAGCTTTGAGCCATCTTCAGCGGTAATTACAGAAGTTAAGTTACACGTTCTCCGTACCGTATGGTGAGTTTACTGATTCGAAGTATCAGAAACATAGACCAAATTGATCCATATCTGTAAATTTGTTCAATCAATGTTGAGATATTAAAAAGATCCTTTAGGAAACTCTCTATTCGGTCTGAAAAACGTGGAATACAGAGCCATGTACATAATGAATACTCTCTGCGAGAAGACTTGACGATCTTGTCGACACGACACACAATGATATGAAAGGTCTTGCAAGAAGAGGCATGTCGTAGGTCAACACACCGGCGAGGATTATAACAAAGCACCATTTGACACCGTCACAATATTGCGTGTATCAATAGTAAAACCCCGATTTGCCAACGACCAAAGTTCATGAGCATAAATTACAATTTGCTCAAAACCGCGACATGCATGATGCAAAAAATCCATGTCATTTTGAGACGGTGTCAAATGGTGCTTTGTTATAATCCTCGCCGGTGTGTTGACCTACGACATGCCTCTTCTTGCAAGACCTTTCATATCATTGCTGTGCATGTGTCGTGTCGATAAGATCTTCAAGTCTTCTCGCAGAGAGTATTCATTATGTACATGGCTCTGTATTCCACGTTTTTCAGACCGAATGGTGAGTTTCCTAAAGGATCTTTTTAATATCTCAACATTGATTGAACAAATTTACAGATATGGATCAATTGGTCTATGTTTCTGATACTTTGAATCAGTAAACTCACCATACGGTACGGAGTACGTGTAACTTAATTTCTGTAACTACCGCTGAAGATGGCTTAAAACTGAGCCGAAACGTACGAATCGATGTAATGTATCAAAACGACGAATAAATCCAGTTATTTCTGATATTACGCACTGTGATCTGCGTCTGACCCTCATAGCCTTGACTAATTCTCCTATTTTAATCTCGAGGGTCCTCATATTACTTTATTTATTATTTTAACTTTTCTTTGATAAAATTTTATTATGTTCTTTGAAGGAGTATAAATTCTTCTTTCGAGTACATGATAAAGATTCTTTCTAAAATATGTACATTTTAAGACTATTATCAAGAAAATATTCTTTCTTAAAGACAACCGTTACTTATTACTAAAAGAAAAAAAGTTAATTGAGTAATTGCTTTTTGAAGCAGTACAATTGATATTTTCCTGTGTATGCATGTGCACACGTATGTACATACGTACGCACAAAAAATTTTTCTATGTTGTTAGAAAATTTTATTTCTATTTAAAAAAGGCGAAAAACTATATCATCGCTCAGGACGGGGGCCCGGCGTTACGCGCCGCTCGTGCGTAATCTCGCCGCTTGTAGTAAACAACTGCCCGCGCGCCGACCGCGGGGCGGCCGCATCTCGCCGCGCGCTTGGATTAGGCGGTGGGCCGGGCCAATACGGCGATTTTTAATCATTAATATCTCATCAACTATTGCGAAAATTGCAAAATGGTACAGGACTTTTCGACTCAGTTTGGCTCGCTCTATCTAAATATTAAAAAAGTACCAAACATTCTGACACACCCTGTATAGCTATAATAACAAAATAAGTTATTATAGCTATATATTAATAATAGTTCCCGTTTTAATTAATTATTTACTATTTGCGGCTTTAGAAATAAAAAGAAATACATAATCACAAATATTCGTGCGCGCACGAAACATTCCTTTAATCACCTTGAAGCTTAAGAACTCCCCTGCGTAGCAGAATACGAAGACTTCTAATGTTTTTGCAATGTAAAGGAACACCGACTTTATTAAAACCATTGCACCTTTGTTGGTACTGAGAGCCTGCGAAAGAAGGCAAATTGTCGGTCGGAGGATCGAAAATCGGAACAATCGATTTCGCTTACAATTATTATCATAAAGCCGGTGAAGCAGATGATTAAAGTATTCCACAGAAGTTGCATCAGCGCAATGGACGAAAATAGACTTTCAATGTCGTCCGATAAAGTAATAATCTTTTGGTGTCTATGAATGAGATTATTGATAATGGATAAAGATGTACCAAGTTCGTCGTTGTTACTATGTACTTCCGTTACAGCTTGCCGCATGATATCGACCTGTCCACCTACGTGAATTATCTGTAAATATAAAACAATTGATAATAAATTAAAAGAACAAGTATGGCACGAAACGTAAGTTTGTCAATCGTTTAATAAACGCTATATATTTTTTTAAATTTTAATTTTATTCCAACATCTTTTATTGCTCGTAAATTGTCTCGTATCTCTTATTATTAGCTTTTGTTTTAAACGTTAATAAGTTTCCTTATTGTTAAAAAAAACTCTCATTTTTATCTATAATTGCAGTGTTCTTGTATCTAAAATCGCAAAAAAGAATTTTATGGCTTATAATAAACCATTGTCTACTTACCAATGTAGCAAGCAACGCATTAATCATACCGACCACAGAAGCTAGCGACAATATGTAAAACATTTGCCCGGCAAGGATGCACTCGAAAAGCGGCGATTCCAGAGCCATAAGAGGAAGCTCCATTTTTACCGGGAACGCTCGGGGACCTCCAGAATTGCTCATCATGCGAGCCGCGTAAACACCGATCGATAAGAAAAAACCAGTTACGATGTGGATGCCGATGAGCACGACGGAACAACGACGCGATTGATTTGCGACTGTTATCATGGTGGAGTGATCATTGATAACGCAATCCTTCCAATCTCTATCCATTGCTGCCAAGATATTATAGAATATCCTGCAGAGAGTTCATCCTTTTATCGAAACATTGCACGCGTTAAACAGTTTTATCACAAAAAAAGAAGCCTCAAGTATAAAAAAAAAACGTTTTAATGTATAACTCTATTTAGAAAATATTTATAGCAAATATTACCGTCATTAATGGTTATTATTTTTACGCTTAAATCGTATGTAGTTTGATACACGTCTTAAAAAATTTCTTGACAACAAATATCATCCGACAAATAGAACTTATATTAAAATATTTCGTCATATAAATATCATAATAAAAGATTTATTTCTCTCTCTCTCTCTCTCTCTCTCTCTCTCTCTCTCTCTCTTCTCTCTCTACATTTATAACATTTATATGGTTTCTAAAAATGTCACCTTTTTTCAGATATTACAACCAAAAACTTTACCTTCGGTTCCACCACAGAGAAAGCAGCTTAAGAAACGCGAGCGTGTTCGCTAGAGCGAGACCCAAACAATCGGATAAAAGCGGAAGATTGCTCAGGTCAAAATGCGCAACAACATACGAATATTGATAATATTGCGATACCAGTATCAGCGTCATGTACAAAGACCAATAGAGATTCGGGTAAGCCGAGTCCGGCCACATGCCGATAAAACGAAGACCGATTTCGACCGAGCGGCTAATGGTGGTTGCGCGTGTCATGGTCTTTTCAGAACTACCGGTATGGTAAAAATAGATAGTCACGTCAACGCGCAAAAAGCACACACAGGACGTTGTACTCTTCGCGTGTGACGAAAAAAGTATAATCAAGAGTACTGAATAACCACAGCGAAGACGATAAAGCGCAGGCAGTAACGATCAATTGTAATTACGCTTCGTCGCATTAAATTCTTGGAAGCTCGCGGGTATATTATATGAAAGCGACGACGATGCCCGCTCCCCTTCTGAGGCAGTTGACCAATTTAGCAGTTGCACGATGGCACATAATTGTTCTAAAAATGAATATTTAACTCGACTAAATGTCGGTTTCAGCTATATCCGATGGAAAAAAATTATGAAGACATTAACGTTACGGGGAATGCGGGACACATGTAAGCGAAAAGAGAAAAGTGAAGAATATATTCCACTCTTAAAAATATTGTAAAATGTCTGGTGTCTGAGAAGCGAGTGATGTTGCAATTACTTTTTGTTACGTTTACGTTTTGTCCCTTACTTATAGACTCGCTCACGTTTCGTTTAGCTAGGCTAAGTTTCCTCCTACAACCAGTGCTCTCAAAGCAAGTACCAAAGCTAAACAAGAAAGATAAATCTTAGCATCCGATACAGAAATGTAAGTAATTGTCAACGACATAAATTATATTTAATTGTAAATATTGTAATATAAAAAAGTTTGTTAATATAAAAAAAAAAGAAACAGATCAGAGATTGGGTAATTAAAATGAGATCTTATTTTTAAGAAAAAACTTTCTAAACATATATTCAATGAAATCTTATACGTATATTATTAGTCAAATACATGTTTGCATAAGCGCGCGCGCGCGTGTTCTCTTCTTCAAATATATAATAATGTATCATAATATTTTAGGTGAAAAGTCCACTTGATATGGAGTAACCATTAACAAAGTTATAATATAGTTATGGAATAAATTAAAAATAATTTTTATAAAGAGTCTATATGCTTATAATTTTGTGTGCAACATTATTCAATCAACAATGATGACGACCAACTATTAATGACACAATTTGGGCTGAAAAATTCTAATGGTCAAACATTTTTCCGATTTTCAGTACATAGCATTTAATACCGATATGTAGGAAACAGAAGCCTTCATAATCTAAAAAATTATTCTTGATTAATAAAATGTAGTGTATTAGATAAGCAGATTGTTTATAACATAACGCCTTACGCTTGTAAATCCTTCTAAAGCCAAATCAATGATTCGTCCTGCAGTAATTGTCAATTGCTTTTGACATCTTAACATCATAAATAATATCATGCGACTATCGCTTGGCGGCAAATTATACCAAAGTGTCTCATATATCGCATCGCTAATCGACTTACTCTAGAAACAGGATGAACCGTTTGACATACAGAAAGAGTAAATTTATAAATTTATAAATATTTTTTGTGGTAAAAATTTTTTTACTCTCCAATACTTTTTAACGATGAGAGTAATTTTAAATCATAATTTATGACACGTAGTTAATCAACAGTTGATGCAACATAAATAAAAAAAAATGTATTTGCAATAATGCGTCTGAAATACGAAAACGACTCGTTTACATACCTTGGCACTTAAAAATTCTCCTGCAAAACAATATAGGAAAACCTCCAGAACTATTACAGTATAATAGCTCACGGACTTGATCAAATTTGCTGCATCTTCGCCGGAGCTAATAATCTGCAATAAGATAAGAAAGAAAAAGTTATCTAAAATATGAAAAAAACAACCGACATTACTCACAATTATTATTACAAAACCAGTGCAGCACATAACTAACGTATTCCACAGAACTTGAATCAGCGCAACATGAGTATACAGATTCTCGATATTTTGCGATAAAGTGATAATCTTCTGATGCTTGCAAATGAGATTTCTTATAACAAGTAGAAATGTGCTGCGATCATATTTTCGACTAAGAAAGTTGGAAATTTCGGCTAAGTCTTGCTGCATAATATCGATCTGACCGCTCACATGAAGTATCTATAACTTATACCAATTAATTTATGTACAATACGTTATCTAAAGTAATACCTTGTCTCAATGTTAATTCGAATTGATCGTATTGGACCGATAATAAAACATTTTTATTTTAACTTTTTAATCTCTTGCAATCTCATTATATACTTACCAACGCGACAAGTAATGCATTTATCAAGCTAACCACACAAGCTATCACCGTATCGTAAACGAATTGTCCAATTAAGAAACACTCAAAAATCGGTGATTTACTAACGTCGAAAGGGAATTCCATTTTTATGGGAAGTTCTCGAGAACTATTGACATCGTCCCTCGACTAAAGTAAATGCTCGCCAATCGACAGAGAGAAAGCAGAAAAGGCATACATACTGAACATTATATTAGCAAAACGGCGCGACAGGTCTGCTCATCATCGTAAACCTATACGAATCATTAATAACGCACTCACTCCAGTCTTGATATATCGCCTTCACAATATAATAGAATATCCTGCAGAACATTTCTTCATGTGTAACGAGTCACGTAAAATATTGTTTATATATGATTTTACTCAAAACTACTCAAAAAGCAACAAATATATCTTCGCGCGCACATTCGTCTCGTCGAGATTATGTAATGTCAACGTAATTATATTTGGATTAGATGGGTAATATATTAATTGGGTATTATATTGGGATTAGAGAGATACATTCGATATCATTCTCGCAAAACGTAGCTTACCGACGATTCCACCACAGAATGAGAAGCTTAAGAAAAACGAGGGTGTACGCCAGAGTAAGACTAAGACAGTCCATAAGGAGCCAAATATCGTTCGAGTCGATACGTGCGAATATGTACGCATATTGATAATATTGCGCTATTGCTATTGTTGTCATATAGCTAAACCAATAGAGATTTGGATATGCCGAGTCCGGCCACATGCCGATAAAACGGAGACCGATCTCAACCGAACGGCTGATGGTAGTTGTGCGTTTCATTGCCTTTTCAGAATTACTGGATATAGTAAGAACAGATAGTAGTCGCGTAATAAAAAGCACCCACAACCGTTGTTTACTTCACGTGATGACGGCAAAAGTATAATACTGAATAATCATAGCGTAGATATAGATGAAGCGCAGGCAGCAACGATCAATTGTAATTGCACGTCGTCGCAATAATGCTTGGAAGTTTACGGGTGTATTAAAAGCAAAAATGTGTGATAATAATGCCCGCTCCCCTTCTGAAGCGGTGTACAATTTAATAGTTGCATAATGGCACATAATTGCTTTAAAAATGAATTTCTATCTCGACTAAATGTCAATTTCAGCTATATCCGATAGAAAAAAAATTATAAAAACGTTAATGTTTGCGCGACATGTATGCAAGCGAAAGAGAAAAGCAAAAAATTTAATACAGTAAAAAATATGTGATATCTGAGAAGAAAATTATCTTGCTATAATTTTTTGTCCCTTGTACTTACGTATTCGCTCACGTTTTGTTACGTTTTCTTCTACAACCAAAGATGCTTTTAAAACGAGTACTTATAGAAGCTAGACAAAAGAAAAATTGCCAGCATGCGATGTAGAAATGTAAGTAATTGTCAACAACGTAAATTCAATTTAGTTATAACATGTTAATATAAAAAAAAGCATGTTTATATAAGAAAAAAAAGGAAATATCAGAGGATAACTGAAACAAGATCTTACTTTTAAGCAAAAACTTTCTAAAGATATATTCAATAAAATCGTACGTATAATATTGATAATATACCTACATATTTGCATGCGCGTTTTCTCCTTCAAATAATATAATTTATCATAATATTTTATTGACAAAAAGTCTACTTGACATGGAAAAATTATCATCAAGTAAAGTATAGTTATTGAATAAATTAAAAATAATGTTTACTAAAATGACGTTATTATCATTCAGTCAACAATAATGACGACAAGCTACTGATGAAACTATTTGGGGGCTGAAAAATTCTAATAGTCTAACATTTCTTTTGATTTTAGTACATTGCATTTAATACTGATATATAGGAAACAGAAGCTTTCATTATCTAAAAAAGAATTATCCTCGATTAATGTGGCGTAGTGTATTAGATTGTTTATAACATAACGCCTTACGCTTGTAAATCCTTCTAAAGTCAAATCAATGACTCTTCCTGCAGTGATCGTCAATCGCTTTTGACATCTTAATATCATAAATAATATAACGCGACTGTCGCTTGGCGGCAAATTATACCAAAGTGACTCATATATTGCGTTGCTAATCGACCTGCTCTGAAAGCAGATGAACCGTTTGAAACATACGGAGTGACAATAAATTTAAAAATATTTTTTGTTATTAAAGGTATTTTACACTACAATATCTTTTAGTGATGAAAATAATTTTAAAACACAAAATATAACGGTGATTAACTACGTTAATCACCGTTTGATACAACATAAATAAAAAGAAACATATTCGTAATGATGCCTCTAAAATAATAAAAGGGTGTTCGTTTACATACCTTGGCACTTAAAAATTCTCCTGCAAAACAATATATAAAAACCTCCAGAACTATTGCAATGTAGTAGCTCACGGACTTGATCAAATTTGCTGTATCTTCGCCGGAGTTAATGATCTGCAATAAGATAAGAAAAGAATATTGTTATCTAAAATGTAAAGAAACGGCCGACACTACTCACAATTATAATAACAAAACCAGTGCAACACATAACTAACGTATTCCACAGAACTTGCATCAGCGCAATGTAACTGTACAAATTCTCGATATTTTCCGATAAATTGATAATCCTCTGATGCTTGCAAATAAGACCTTTGATAACAAGTAGGAATGTGCTGCGATCATATTTTCCATTAGAAATTTCGACTAAGTCTTGCTGCATAATATCTATCTGACCGCTTACGTGAAGTACCTATGAATATTAGATAATTTATGTATACGTTATATATCTAAAGTATAATACCTTGTTTTTTAATATGAATTTGAATCGACCGTATTGGACCGATAATCTTTTTCAATCTCATTATACACTTACCAACGCAACAAGTAACGCATTTATCAAGCCGACCACAAAAGCTATCACCATATCGTAAAAGAATTGCCCAATTAAGAAACACTCGAAAATCGGTGATTTGCTAACGTCGAAAGGGAATTCCATTTTTATGGGAAGTTCTCGAGAACTGTTACCGGATTGATCGACGTCGTCCATCGACTGAAGCAAATGCTCGCCAATCGACAGAAAGAAAGAAGAAAAGGCATAGAGACCGAACATTATATTAGCAAAACGATGCGACATATCTGCCATGCTCGTCATCGTGGAGCTATACGAGTCATTACTAACGCACTCACTCAAGTCTTGATCTATCGCCTTCACAATATAATAGAATATCCTGCAGGACATTTCTTCATGTGTAACGAGTCACGAAAGATATTGTGTATATTACAATTTTATTCAAGAAGTAACAATTAAATATCTTCACGCCTCACATTTGCCTCGTCGACATATGTAAATGTTAACGTAATTATATTGGAATTATATGATACATTCTACATCATTCTCGCTGACAAACGCATCTTACCGACGATTCCACCACAGAACGAGAAGCTTGAGAAAAGCGAGGCTGTACGCCAGGGTAAGACTGAGGCAGTCCATGAGGAGCCAAAGATCGTTCAAGTCAAAGTGTGCGAATATGTACGCGTACTGATAATATTGCACTATTACTACCGTTGTCATGTAGCTAAACCAATAGAGATTTGGATATGCCGAGTCCGGCCACATGCCGATAAAACGGAGACCAATCTCAACGGAACGACTGATAGTATTCGCACGCGTCATCGTTCCTTGTTAACTGCCAAACGTTAAAAATCAACGACTACGGAGACGTCAGTGCGCGAAAAGCATGTACGTGCACCGATATGTTCCACATGATGGTTAAAACACTAAATAATCGCAACGGAGAAACTGTAAAACGTAAGGTACTTAGAACGTGAATCAATCGTAATTACGTCTCGAGCTTATAGCTCTACCGATGAGAAAAAAGATACGATTATGTCCATTTCTTCTCTGAATTAATGAACACTTTGGTTTGCACAATGACAGATAATGGCTTTAAAACTATGCATTTCTGTCCCGAAGAGCAGTTTTGTCTATATCCATCAGACAAAAAATATGTGCAATATCTTGGCAAAAACGTTGACATCTGCAGAACGCAAAAAATGGAAAGAGAAAGTTATTATAGTTATTAAATGTGTTCGTGGTATACCGATCCCGCTATGTCCCTTTGCTTTTCTCTCGTATACTTTTCTTATGTTACTCCGCTTCTATTTCAAACAAAGACAAGAGCCACCGAAGTTACGATGGTCAATAAGATTTCGCCGACGTATTTTTCTATAATAATAGACTGTGATATAAAAATATAAATTGTTGACGATTTACATCATTTTTGTTGCTGATTTTCAAATAAATATTGAGTCGCCATAAACGGAAAAGATTCGATACGAAATTCTCTTAATAGATCGCTCCACAAGACAGATAACAGAAGAAAAGACGCGCGCGTTTCTTTCAATTTGTTGAAGGATTAAGAGAAAATAATACAATAGAAGAGAGAATAGAACAATAGTAAATAATTCTCTTTATAAATGCAACACAAGTGTAATAGTGTTATAATATATAAGTACATATCTGTTATAAATATGCACGTAGAGATTTACGTTTCCAGGAAAAAGACTAGATTTAAGAAAGATAATCAAAAGTAATACAATAATACAATATATATTATTTGAATAATAATTACATGTTTATATTAATGAAGATAAAAAAATATGTAAATCAAGAATTTGATGAGTGCAACGACTGGAATTTGGAACAAAAGGTTTATATTATGAGCGTGGACAAATCTTGGACGTTATTTTGAAATGCATATGTACATCTTCCTTTTTAGATCTGTAATTTTTATTAACGACATATTATAAATTGAAATATAGAAAATTGATAGTTTATAGAGTGAAATAAATTATTGATATTTTAAAGGGTGAATATATATATAAATATTAGTTACCATATAAAAATAATTATTCATTAAATTCATAAAAAATAATTTATATTAAAGTAATCTTGTGCCTTCTCATGTAACTTGTGTTTCATTTGGCCAAGAATAACGATTGTCTAAAACAAAATTATTTGTTGCTAAGGCAACAGTGAATATGCACATATAGCAATTGACAAACGTCATTCTGAACTTAATACATCGCATTTAATACAGATACGTAAGAAGCTGATGCCTTCATAATCTAAAAAATTGCACAAACTAAGAAATATATAACCCAAAATGTCAAAGAACGCAGGATTTAATGTAATGTCTTACGCTTGTAAATCCTTCCAAAGTCAAATCAACGACTTTTCCTGCAGTAATCGTCAATCGTTTTTGCGATCTTAGTATTACAAATAATAAGATGCGACTATTTGTCGGTGGCATATCGTACCAAAGTGACTCATATATCGCATTGCTAATTGACCTACTCTAAAAACAGGGTAAATTCAATTTGAAACACGATAGACGAACGATCGACAAACTCAAAAGCGTTTTCCATCAGTCAAAATACATCTTTTAACTTCTTTTTTTTAATAAAAATTAATTTTTTGATTAAAAACAGATAATAATGAAATCGTGATATGTTCTTCACGAAGTTTTCTACAAACCTTGGCACTCAAAAATTCTCCGGCAAAACAGAGTATAAAAACTTCTAGAGTGATTGCGATGTAAAAACTCACAGATTTGATCGAAGTTGTCCCACTATCGTTGGTACGAATAGTCTGCAATAAAATAACGATGAAGAAATATTCTTCATCAAAGGTGTGGAACAGCAGCCAAGTCATTACTCACGATTACAATCACAAAACCGGTGCAGCAGATGACTAAAGTATTCCATAAAAGTTGCATTAATGCGATATAAGTATATAAATTTTCAATATTTTCTGATAAAATAATAATTTTCTGATGCTTGCAAATAAGGGCTTTGATAATAACTAAGGATGTGCTAGGATCGTGTTTTCTGCTGGAAATTTCATTTATGTCTTGTCGCATAATGTCAATCTGACCGCTTACGTGAAGTATCTATAAATATGGAACTATTAAAACGTTAAAACGCATCTTATTATTAATTAGATATCACAATATTATTAATATTATTAATTAATAATTAATTATATAAATTATTAATTAGATTCATTAGATCAATTTTATCAAACCAGGACACTATTATAATAATTGTTAACAACAAAAAAGTTGAAGAAAAGATACCTATATTAATTAAAATGTAAATTGTACGTAAAAATAGCTTCGCAGTCATCGTGAACTCACCAATGAGACGAGTAACGCATTCATTATACCAACTATAGAAGCCAGCACCAATTCGTAAAAGAATTGCCCGACTAAAAAGCACTCGAAAATCGGAGAGTCGCTGATATCGAAAGGGAACTCCATCTTTATAGGGAGTTCTCGAGAATTATTGTCAACTCCACTGGCGTTGTCCATCGACTGAAGCAAATGCTCGCCGATTGATAGAAAAAACGCAGCAAAAGCGTTAATAGTAATCATCACGTTGGAGCAACGACGTGATATATCCGCCACGTTCATCATTGTGGCGTTATATGAACCGTTGATGACGCATTCTTTCCAATCCTGATCCATTACTTTTACAATATAGTAAAATATCCTGCAGGAAGCAGCTTATATATCGAGTATTGTATATATTAATGAATTTTCTTCACAGAAAGGGACAGAAGAACATTTAAATATCTGACTTTACTTAAACATGGTACTAATGCGGTAAATCTTATTCGATCTTCATTCGTTTCGTTGAAATTATTCAGTGATAACTGTAGCTCTAGATAACGTTGCCCCGATTTGCTATTATTTGTTTTTGAGTTACGTCTGCAACAAAATGCGTCTTACCGGCGGTTCCACCATAAGGCAAAGAGCTTGAGAAAGGCGAGAGTGTACGCCAGAGTAAGACCGAGACAGTCCATGAGGAGCGAAATATCGCTCAGGTCAAAATGCGTAAGAACGTATGCGTACTGATAATACTGCACTATCACCATCGTCGCCATGTAAATTAACCAGTAAAGAGTTGCGTAAGCGGAATCCGGCCACATGCCAATGAAACGGAGGCCGATTTCGACCGGGCGGCTGATGGTACTTGTGCGCTTCATTGTTCTGCCGACAATCACCGAACGTTATACGAAACGATGGTTATTGAGATGTCAATAATGCACCGTAACGCGCAACGTGAACGTCGCTCTCCGAATAATCGTGGGGAGAGACATGGTAAAGCGCAGGTCCACCCTCGATCAATCGTAATTATACGCCGACTATTCCAATCCAATTATTTCTTGAGAGCTTATAAGTCTATCAAATGTACTTATAAGTGCACCGAATAAAAAACAAAACGTATCTACTTTGTTTCTATGAAATAGCTCATGTAATATTGCTTGATAATTACTTGAAGAAATGAAAATTTCTAAATGCGAAGATAATCATCTCTATATAATCGTCTTTATAGCCAACAAAAAAAACTGTGCATATTTTCGAAAAAAAAAGATGTTATTATCTATAGGCAGAAAATGGAGGTAATACATGGAAGAGAAAAGTGAAGAACATTCGGTGTCTTAGTACGCACGTGAAAACTGGATTATTCTCGATGATAACATCTTATAAATAAGTAGTAATATTATTTCACACACGTGAATAAAACTTTAAATTGTATTATTCAAAAATTAGACCTCTGCAGAGTATATATATGGTAACATACAAAATGTCTTTTTTGCGAAATTTTTTTGTACTAATATACGTATCAACAATCCGTTCAACGGAATCGAACATTTGACTAAAACTATCCCTGTCATATCGCATAGAAGTCACGGCGACCGTTTCTTTAAAAAATATTTGTTTGTCATTATCGTGGAGATAAGTCCAATTTAGTATTCTATTCTAGAAGAATAAATATTCTTACCTCTGTTACCCAAATGCAACTTTTCATTCTTTTTTAATACAACGCACTTAAAACGGATATGTACGACGCGGACGATTTCATAATCTAAAGCAATTAAGCGTGTTAAAATTTTTGTTTCAGCCCTAATTTGAATGACGAAGATTTCCAGTTGGTTCAAATAAACTCACGGTCGTGAAACCTTCCAAGGACAGATCAGTTATCTTGCCCGCAGTGATGGTTAATCGTTTCTGTGATCTCAGCATGAGGAACATCAAGACCCGACACTCGCTGGGTGTCATATCGTACCAGAAGCACTCGTACGCAGCGTCGCTGATGGACTTACTCTGCAATGGCAAACGAGCTTCTATACGATTAATCGCGTCTAATGAATCCTCTTTCGGGAGTTAATGTGAAACTTCCAAAAATTCAAAATTCTACGACGCTACCATTACGCTCCCTTACGCTGACCTTGGCGCTGAGGTATTCTCCGGCGTAGCAAAAGACGAATGCCTCAAGAGTTATCGCGACATAAAAGATGAGGGATTTTGTTATCATCGTAGCACCTTCTTCCGTACCGATAGACTGCAATGTGTGTATAATATGTGTACAGTAGTAAGTTTGTACATCCGAACATAAATTTGTGTATTTTATTAGAAACAATATCCTAAATTAAACGACATATGTATAGACACACATGTACTGAGAAAAAAATTTTCTGCATTTTAGTAAATATTATTTTGCATACAACTGTGACTCCATTTACTGAAATAGAAAAATTTCCTTTTTATTAGTATATGTGTATACATCTAAGAAAAAATATACTAATAAAAAGTAAAATTTTCTTTATTTTAATAAATAGAGTCACAATTGTACGTAAACTAACATTTACTAAATTGCAGAAAAAATTTTTCTCAGTGTGCACATATAGAGAAAAAAAGAAAGAGAGAGAGAGAGAGAATTATACAAAAAATGTGTAAAGTTATAACTTACTATTACGATTACAAAGCCTATACAACAGATGACTAAAGTATTCCAGATAAACTGCAACAATGCGATGTTTGAGAAAAGGTCTTCGATATTGTCCGATAAATCGATGATTCTCTGATGTCTGTTAATCAACTCTTTAATAGCAGCTAGAGAAGATGTTGATGTGTGCTTCTTAGATGAAATTTCCACGAAGCCTTGCCGCATAATATCAATTTGACCACTTACATGTAGTACCTAAAAAACATCTTCAGCTTTACAGATACTTTAGAGCAGTATCGCTACCTTTGCGAAAAATCTGAAAAATTATACACACAAAACTGTATTTAAAAATAAAAGGTATTGTTAGTATATTCATTGGAACATTAGATTCCCATTGCAATCGTCATTAAAAAGACAAAGAAGTCTAAAGTAGAGCTGCAATACATTATGGAAATAAAAATATGATCTCTCATAGTTGTTACAAGTACTAGTAAAATCAATTTTCCAATTCTGATCGAGTTTTCGTTCACTCGTCTTTATTTTAACGAAGCAAAGAATTAAATAACAATAACACATAAGAGAAAAATATTATATATCATATATTACATATGTATATCTTTTTTCATAACTAGATGCAAGATTACTCATGTCTCCTATTCAACAAGTAATTTTGACAATCTTTAAGCCGATTTAGATTACGAATACGAAATACAGTCAAGTCTTACCAGCGTAACGAGCAAAGCGTTTAGCATAGCGATGACACAAGCCACCGATAAATCATGAAAAAATTGGGCTATCAATACCAGCTCAAAAATCGGGGAGTCGTTGACCTTAAAGGGAAATTCCATCTTGATGGGCAGCTCGCGAGTTGAACTTTCGCGATCGTTCTTTTGATTCATCGATCGGAGTATTGGACCGCCGATCACGTAAAAGAACACGGCCAACGCATTCGTCGTGATCATCACGTTGGAACATTGACGAGACAAGTTGGCGTGTCTGATCATCGTGGATACGTCCGAACGGATTGCGATCCCGTCGCTCCAATCTTTGTCCATCGTATCCAGAATGACGTATAACTTTCTACGGAACATTTCATACATCCGATATCGTTCGCGCGGGACAGAAATGGAATTGAAACGGAACGAAGAGCGCGATCGATCGATCGCCTTGTCTGCACGGAGACCATTAAGCATAAAATCTTACCGACGATTGTACCAGAGATTGATCAGTTTGAGGAACGACAAGCTGTAGCCCAACGTGATGCTGAGGCCGTCTACGAAAACCGAAAGATCGCTGATGTCGAAGTGCGCCAGGATATACGAATATTGAAAGTACTGCACTATTGCCACCGACAAAATATAACTCCACCAGTTGATATTCGCGTATACGCAACGCGGCCACATTCCGATGAAACGTAGGCCTGCTTCGACCGACTCGCTGATGGTGCTCGCGCGTCCTATCGCACCTTTGCCTAACTCCAGCATGTTTCTCCCGAGAGAGACTATCACCTCCGCGAGCTGTGTAAAATCTCCTCGACATAATAACATTGGATATAGCAAAAAGTCGAGACAGTGGAAAGGGGGAGATGAGATAATACACGATAATAAACTGTCGATCAATCGTAATTACCCGCGTATAATACTTCGCAGAAATGGCGAATTAAATCGAAGATGGATACTCATTAATTCGCTGGATTATAGACTTGGAAGAAAAATGTCACATGTAGAAAGAGCGATCCGTCTCGGTTCTTTCTTTTTTCTCTTCAGTTTAAAAACGCCGAGTTTTCCGAGTCGCTAGTTTGCCGAGTCATTTACTTTAAAGATGCATAAAGCTTTCTCTGAAGATCGCTCAGCGCTCGCTGAGAGAGCAACAAATTAAATATACTGATGGTGAAACGTAAAACGAACATTGAAGCAAAGTTATACAAAATGTAACGTTAAGTTGAGCGATATGTTGTACGGTCGTGTATGTCAATGTTTCTTTCTATATCAAAAATTATGTAAACATATATATGTACATATATAAAACAAAAAGAATGTATTACTATACAAAGAAATTACTTTTTTATATCATCGAGATGTAAAAGAAAATATATTATAGTTTTAAATATATATGCAAATAGCAGTCATGAAAACCTAAATACTTTATTATCAACTGCGGAAGGGAAATTGATACATTACATCTACATATAATTTGCATAAATATTATCGGTTCATCACAGATATCGACAAGAACCGATAGAAAATTTATAATATCTTTAGCACCAATGGCCGTCTAGACACGATGGCTGGTCCTCAAACTTCAATACATTGCGTGCAATACTGATATGTATGAAACAGAGGCCTTTAAAATCTAGAAAAATTATATCAAACAATAATATAATTAAAAAAAAAAAATAAATAAATAAATTTATAAATAAATAAGTGCATAAATATAAATCAAATTTTTTTATAAAAACATGTAAATTAAAAGTCTTATAAAATCTCTTATTGTTCATAGTGATTAAAGTGAATCGTGATCATTTAGAATAATGTCCGTTAATAAATTAAATAAGTGTTGACCCATTAAGACCAGAATTTTATTAACAAAAAATTTAGTGCTGAAATTCTTACGCTCGTGAATCCCTCTAACGACAGGTCCATGATCTTTCCGGCGGTAATGGTAAGCCTTCTTTGTGATCTCAATATTATAAGTAAGACGAACTTGCTCTCATCAGGTTTAAAGTCGTACCAGATTGATTTGTACGCCGCGTCGCCGATCATTTTGCTCTAAAGAAGAATGTCGCAAACATGGCGTGCTATCAATATGATAAATGAGTAAATTGACATAAAAACTTCGTTTATACTATAAAAGAAATAACAGTTCAGACGGAGTTTTATTATACAGAAGTTATCATATACTTGAATTATCATGCTTGCTCACCAAGTAATTACGGTATTGTATCATTGACATTAATCTAAATAATTATGATTAAAATAATATAAGTAATGATTATTTAAGAAATTGTTATTTTTTACATAAAAACAGGACTTCTTTTCTAAAGAAACTCGTATATGACACAATATTATATTATACCAAACTCGTATAATTATTGTCGGCGTATTGCAACACATTTATATTAAAAACAAAAAATCTTTTAATTATTTGTTCACATTAAAAAGAAATGGAAAAAGAATATGTAACTTCTCGTTTCAATAGTTGCGTTCTTCATGACAAAAATACAATTGCATTTTTTTTAATTAACACACAATGTATAGCCGAATTGCGTAAATTGACGTTTCTACAGTGACTCAAGAGTAAAGACCTTATTGTTCCGACCTTGGCACTGAGATATTCTCCGCAATAGCAGAAGGTAAACGCCTCTACCGCAGCAGCCACGTAAAACACTATAGCTTTTATTAATGCCGCGCTATCGATTGTATCCGAGTCTTGCATCGTGTTGATCGACTGCAACATCGAATTGCAATATAAATCACTAACTGCTGGCAAGACACAAATCGTTTCTTGCGCACTTTTTATCTTTGGCGAGGGATTACATACCGTTATGACCGTGAATCCTACGCAACAGGTCAGTAATGTGCTCGACAAGAATTGAATTAGCGCTATATAAGAGAAGATTCTTTCGATTTTATTCGAAAAGATGATGATCTTCTGATGCTTGCCGATCAATGCCTTCATAGAGAAACTTAGCTGTTCATTGTTCTTTACGGGACATATATCCCTCAATGCGTCACATAAAATCTCTATTTGACCACTCGTATGAAGAATCTGAAAAAACGTACATTCTATAAAATCACGTAATATAAATAAAAAAATATTTTACTCTCATCAAATGTAACAGTTGCTAACTATTGGTATATAAAATAAATTATGTATATTATTACACAGAACAAAGTGTAACATGAGATGTTTCATGGTTTAAAAAAAACCTTAAAACAAGAAAAAAATTTAGAGGAACAATGTTTATTTTGATTTTATTTTAAAATATTACAGCCGTCTCTGTAAGCCTAATTATTAAAAGTACGAGAAGCTATAGATTATAAAATTAATAGAAGAAAGACCCCTATTATGAGACAGGATTCTAATATGAGATAGGGATTTAAGCTAAAAGGTCTTATATAGGCCCCATCTTTTGATCCCACCATGTAAAAAATCCGCCATCTCATATTAGGATCCTGTTTCATAATTTTCTTTATACATATACAAACTCTGAATAATTCGCTAGCAATTATATTTTACATACTGACAAAGAATATTATAGTGTTTTAAAGTCCTTTCTTTAGATTAAGATTCTGAAAATATTTCCATATGTTACAATATGAATATATTACAAAATCTAAAAAAAATTAGAAAAGTCTTCTTTTTCAATAAAAAAAATGGAAGAAGTATTAGTGTCATGTTAATCGACTATTTCGTTAATCGATATGCCATCTTTAGCAGTATATACATAGCATATTGTTAACAGATAAAAGTACAGTGTCACAAAAACTAATTGCCATTATGCGACATCACCTAGTAAATTTAGCTTAAAGATATCAAGAGAAAATTTTTCTTTTATAGATCGCACTCACTAAAGTAACGAGCAGAGAGTTAAGTACGCCAGTTACAGTGGAAGATGCCAGTTGATGAAGAAATTCCAGACACATAACGAGCTCGTACAGCGGCGATTCGTTACACTGCATTGGGAGCTGCAGTTGCAGCGTAAACGCGCGAACAGGCGTCTCGATTCCGTCGGCATCGTAATCATCGGTATGGGATGCGAGTACCTCGATGCCGAAGCAACATGCCGCTGCTGAATGAAGCCCGATGATCACGTTAGAAATGCGTCGCGACAAGTTCGTCTTGCTCGTCATGATGTGCATTTCGTCGTTGGTGGCTTCCTTCCAGTCTGCAGCCATCGCAGCTAGAGCATCGTAAAATATACTGCGGCAGTTTACTCTATCTGGGTGTATGGATAAACAATTCACACTAAGATGGGAACACAATAAGATGGATGAGTTTTGGGAAGGAAGCAGGCCTCATCTTTCAAGGTACATTGAACGATAAATATAGTAATATGTACACGGAGAAAATTTTTCTCGAAAATATAAGTATACACAAACAAAGTAAATACCATACTAATCTTGCATGGCTAGGATATAGTCATAATATGCTAAAGATTTCAAGAAAGTATAGGAAAATTTAGAGAGCAAAGAATAAAACTATACGCAGAAGTAAATATTTCCATCAAGTATGGGACTTTCGAAAGCGCGTTTCACTATGTTAATTTAAAGACGGATGATTTAACTTATATCTATATCTTGTCCGATTGTATCTTATGAACAAAAAACGAGACGTCTGTTGCAGTTATGTCAAAAACATAAGTTGCCGTTATAGGCTGTGGCGGTCAGCTGTTCGCCACGAGCGAACTTCAGAACGCTGTAAGGACCCTGCCGAGCTGCCCTAGATAAAAGGTCGATGTTGAATCTTAATCACGCGAGAATATACCGGCGATGCGCCGCGTAGCGGGCGCGAGCCGAATCCTCTCGCCGCGCGAGCCGAACTCTCTCGCCGCGCGAGCCCGCGCTGCCGCTCGCGCCGCGCGCCTTCCGTCGTCGACGATCGCGGTTACTATCGCATTTCTATGAAGAACATAGACTATTGCCAGATACGCAACGAATATTTCTATACAGTTCACAGTAGGTACCACCCTAGATTATATTTTTCCTATACTGTCTTAAAAACAACGCTCAATCCAAGACATCTGTGAAGCTGGCAATTCAAGCTACAACGTCGAATATACATATACTAGTATGGGACTTTTTTTACTGTTCTCATATTTCCCTGTTAGTATGGCAAATTTATTTACCTTTAGGTTACAAGGTGTATCTGATCAAACTATTACTTTTCTATTGTCATATATTAATTTTCGGTTGAATACGCGTATATCTTACCGGTACGTAGCAAATCTGGTAAATTTTATTATGAGTATTCTACATTATTCGAGAAAAATTTTCTGCGATGTATATATGTATAAAATTAAATTAAAATATAAGTAAGTATATCTTTCGATTGTACTTAAGTATTATTGCAAGATGGCGATATTTGTATTTTCTAAACTGAGTAACAAGACTAAAGACAGACAGATTTAAGTCTGGATCATATAAATCCACTGTATCTTCTTCCTTACATATTTTAAACAAATTAATTGAGACCATTATTGAAAAATAGGTAGAGAAAGACGTAAGATTGCTGTAAGAATAGTGGCTTTCAGGAACGATTTATATTTAAAAAAAAAACTCAATTTCCATCTTCAATTACGTGAGAAATGTTCTCTTACCGAGTATTAAACCATAAAATAATTAGTTTCAGAGACATCACGGTATACTCGATGGTGACACTTAAACTTTCCATCAAGTACGACATGTCGTCGGTTCTGAAGTGGATAACGAGCCACCAGTACTGATAAGTCTGCACTACGCCGATGGTCAATATCCAAAGGCACCGAAACAACAGCGCGCATGGCGTATTAGGCCAAAATCCGATAATTCGAAGACCGATTTGCACCGAAAGAGAAATAGTGCTTATACCCGTCATTCTAACGCGTTGTGGTGACATCTTACAATTTTATACCTATACCGGTATACCAATTTGTATCCACTGCTACGTAAAATTTGACCAGAATTTCGACATTTGCGTTATTATATATATCTGCGAAAATGTAACTCGAGGTGCTTTTCGGTACGTACTAACGTTGTAAAGTCACGGGTTAATACCAAAAAGCTGCGTATGATTTTAAAACGACTCTAGAGCGGCAAGTTGATCACGCAAGGGTCGCTGACTAAACGCAGCGAGGTAATAACCGATCAATTGCAAATTGCAACCAACTGGAAACAAAAGTTACGGCAATTTGCATGGAACAAAGGGGATTAAAATTGCAACAATCGAGAAATAATTGCGACCGCGGCGCGTAATGGCTGTCTTATTCTATCGTAAAAAAATGTCGCAGATGGGACAAATTAGTTGCTTGAAAAATGCAAGAGACGGCTTTTCTATACTTACGATCTGCGCAGAAGCGAGCGCGGTTCTAGAATAATGGCTCTTACAAGAAAAGCATTAAATCCTCTTCTAAAAAGGAGTATACTAAAAGACGTAAAACGAACATCGAGATAAAAATGAAACGAAAATGTGACGGACAATATATTGTACGGTCGTATTTCTGTAGACGCGTTTTCGTGTTTCTTTTGTACTGAAGATTATTCAAATTGCAAAATATTCATACCCGATTTTTTATTAAAAGTCATCTGTCATATTATACAAAAATATTTAATTGACCAAACAATTTCGCGCGATTTTTTTGTCAAAAAACTTTGAAATATATATTTTTTAAAGCCTCAAAAGATCAAAGTTTCTTTTTCATTCAAAGTGTTCTGCAATGATTAGAAGTGATAATCTTCTGATGGTGCAACGTCAGGATGAAGGTGCAATAGAAGATCTCAATTCAGCTGTCCAAGTTTGCGCTGAGTTTACATCAAAGTGTGAGATCTTCGCGTTATCGTGGTGATAAACAATGGCCTTCTGATTGCCCTAATGCTTCTCCTGTAGATTGTTTTTTTTAAATTATCCAACTGTTAACGGTACTTTTCGGAATGAATCGTTTCGCCAACGGAGCGAAAAAAAGGATTACTGCCTTACAACCCCACCAAACAGAAACAGATAGCGTCACCTTTTGAAAGTGCAAACCAGCTTTTAGTAAGGGTTTATTTCTTTTCTTTCCAAGTCTGTTTGAGACGAACTGAATTATTCCGGAACTGTAGAGAATCCATTTTTCATCATTAATCGCTCCAAAAGTGAAACTTTAACAAGTCTCTCGAGCAAGAAATTTAGTCAGCGTATATCAATATAAGAATTTTATTAACGGAAAATTCAGTGTTGGAATCTTACGTTCGTAAATCCTTCTAGCGACAGGTCCATAATCTTTCCGGTTATAATAGTAAGCCTCCTTTGTGATCTCAATATCATAAACAAAACGAGCTTGCGAACGAAACTTGTTGGGTTTGAAGTCGTATCAGATTGAATTATACGCCGCATCGCCGACCATTTTGCTCTGAAAAAGAGTGTCCAAAAATGTTGTGTTGTCAATGAGATAAGTGACTAAATAATTGACTTCGTTTATACTATAAAAAAACAACAATTCAAGCGTAATATGAATACAGTACATATACGGAAGACATCATATGCTTCAATTATTAAAAAATATATATATTTGCCAAATAATTACGGAATTATTGGTATTAATTAAAGTAATTATCATTTAAACAATATACGTATTAATCATTTTAATAATTATTACTTAATATGTAAAAACAGGATTTCTTTTTTTTTTTTAAGAAATAACATGTATAATTATTATTGTGGATGTATTGCAACAAATTCATATTGTAAGAAAAAAGAAGATTTAACTTCTCGATTAAACAGTTATGCATTCTTCATGATAAAATTGTCATTTAGTATCAGAGTATCACCATACAACTTATCATTATTTAATATCGTCAAACAATGTATGACTGAATTACGTATGTAAATTGACATCTCTACAATGCAAATCAAGCGTAAGGGTCTCAATGTACTTCCGATCTTGGGGTACTAAGATACTCTCCGTAAAAGCAGAAGACAAACGCCTGTATAAAACACAATAGTTTTCATTAATGCCGAGCTATCGATCAGATTCGAGTTGATTGCAATATAGAACTGCGATATATACTCCGTTCAACGAGAGATTGAAAGTAAATTGGACGAAAATTCGTCCGTCACGCGCAGGTTTCCCCTCACGGAAGGCCTAGAAAGCCCTCCTCCACACTACCGACTACCGTGCCGTATACGAGCGCGCTACGCTCTCTCCTCTTTGCCCGCCTATGCGCAGAACTAATAGTCTCAATCTCTCGTTGAACGGAGTATAGATCGCTACCGCTGCAAGACGCAAATCATTATATCTTTCCAGTTTTGACGATCAATTACTTACTGTTACACTCATGAACTCTAAGCAACAGATCACCAAAATGCTCGACAAGAATTGGATTAGGACATGGATTATGTAACAAATTCTTTCGATTTTGTCCGAAAAGATAATAATCTTTTGATGCCTGCCGATTAAGTTCCTTCATAATAGAAACAGCGAGACGTTGGTTCTTTTCGGGACATCCCTCAATGCGTCACACAAAATATCTATTTGATCGCTCGTATGAAGAATCTGAAAGCACACATCTTTAAAACCTCGTAATATAAATGGAAAGAGATTTCACACTATCGAAAATAAGTTGTAGGATGGTATAGAGTATAAATTATATATATTATTATATAGAACAAAGTGTAACATGTGAGAAATATTTTATATCATTGGAAAAAGAATAAAATAAGAAGAAAAATCATATAAACAAATGTTCAATTTTATAAATTTATTTCAAAATTAACTGCCGTTCCTTTGAAGCGCACCTATTAGGCATAATATGCGAATAGAGTTATAGATTATAAAATTAATATGTTTACAAGCTCTATTAAATAATTTGCTAGCAATTATTATACATATTTTATATGTTGATAAAAAATTGTTATTAAGTTCCTTTCTTTAAATTAAAATTCTACAAATATTTTTTCGTGTTACAACCCAAGTAGCAAAGATGACGTCTAAAGACGTCTTATTGACGTCGTCATTTGACGTCACTTTGCTACTTAAGAATATATAATCTAATTGTGTGGGGGAAAAAAATAAGAAGAAAGTCTTCTTTTTGTATCTAAATATATCAGTGTTATATGACAATCCGAAGTTCGGATATCCATAGTTCTCTTTCACATTCAATAGTATATATGCTAATAAACATATTGCTAATAAATAAGTACAGTGTCGTAAAAGATACAGTAACTGCCGTCACACGATATCGTCTGGTTAGATATATATAGCCTAAACATATAAAGAGACAATTTTTCTTTCGCAGATTGCACTCATTAACAGTCGATCAGAGAGTTCAGTAAACCGATTATTGCGGAAAATGCCAATTGATGAAGAAACTCCAGACACATAACGAGCTCGTACCACGGCGACTCGTTACAGCCGAATGGGAGCTGTAGCTTCAATGTAAACTCACGAACGGGCGTCTCGATTCCATCGACGTCGTAATTATTGGTTTGAAATACGAGCACGCCAAAAGTATAGAAAAACGCAGCTCCCCCCTGAAACCCGATTATCATGTTGGAGAAGCGTCGCTACAGATTTGCCTTAGTCGTCATGGTCTGAATTTTGTGAATGGCGAAATTCTCTCCAGTCTGCAGCCATCGCAGCTAGAACGTCGTAAAATATACTGTGGTAGTTTATTCTATCCGAATGTAAGGATAATAAGATAGGAACGCAATAAGAAAAGAATGGCTCCCAGGAAGGAAGCAGGTCTGATTTTTTAGTGTACATTTAATGATAAATATGTATATGTATAAAATATTATACAGCGGTAAACATAATTTTACGTAAAAATCGATTGCACTTGAATATTATTGCAATAAAATGGCAATGTTATATAAACAATATAATCAACAAACCAATCTAAACTAAAAACAATCGCAAATAAATTTGAATTAAATACACTGCATTTTTTTTATTATATATTTTGATTTTATTAAATGAATAGAAACTTTTGTTGAAAATTAGATAGAAGAAGACGCAAGATCTTTACTTAAGAAAAAAAAAGTATTGCTGTGAGAATCGTGACTTTCAGGAATGATCTATATCAAATAATAGTTATTTCGTTATTTGTGCAACAAGTGCTGAAAGATGAAAATTCAAGGGTGCGGAGTTGACGCACGAGCCGAAGGCAAGTGCGGTCACCGCACCTGGGAATTTTCATCTTCACGCACGACTTGCATACCCTATTTTATGTTGCAAGTGCGTGGAAAGTGGTCTATCACGCACGCGTAGCGTGCGTAATGTGCCACTTTCCATACACGTGTGACATAAACTCAGTTTCCATCTTTGACTGCGTGAGAAATATTCTCTTACCGGCTATTTGACCACAAAATAATCAATTTCAGTGACATTATTACACTGTATTCCATGGTGACATTTAACCGTCCATCAGATTGCGACATGTCGTCGGTTAAGTGAATAACGACCCACTAGTACTGGCAAAGTCTGCACTGTACGCCAGTGGTCAGTATATCCAAACACCCCGAAACAATACGGTGCATAGGCCAAATCCCAACAATTCGAAAACCGATTTGCACCGAAAAACCAACAGTGCTTGTAGTCGTCATTTTATCATGTCGTGACATTTTATACCAAAGTATACCAATACCGATATAAAAATTTATACCCACATAAGATTCAGCAGACAATTCGACATCTGCGTTATCCGAAATGTAACTTGGAGTATTCGACTACTAACGTCGTAAAGTCAGATTACAATGCCAATGGCTGCGTATGATTTTAAAACGATTGTAGAGGCGGTAAGTTGATCACGCAAGGGTCGCCCAGTAAACGTAGCTATAGAAGTAATCACCGATCAATTGCAACCAACTGAAAACAAGTGTTTTGGTGGTTTACACGAGACAAAGGGGATTAAAATTGCAACAATCGAGTGATGATTATGAGCGCATAATCGCACAACGTGTACAATGATTGCCTTATTTTGTCGTAAAAAATGTCTCCGAGACAAATTGGTTACTTGAATAATGTAGGAAACAGCTTTTCTACCTATGCTTCATGGTAGTGATCGAGCTCGGGTCTGGAATAATGGCTCTTTGAAGAAACGTAAAAATACGGTAGAGAGAAAACGTTCTGAGATAATAAATCATATAACATAGCTATATTAATTAGATTTCTCCCTCATCTGTGTTATAGGATCAACTATACGATATCATAATAAAAGCAAACAATTTATATTTCTTTGTATCCACGATGTGCGTTATTAAATTGTTACAATCAATTTATAGAAATTTAAGAAATAAATAATATTTTGACTTTCTCACAGCGTGTATACACAGTTCTAAGCTTCTTCGACATCAATACATTGCGTATAAAACAGATATGTACGACGCGGATGCTTTCAAACTCTGAAAAATTAAGTAATATGCAATATATCAGTGCAATAAGTATGTGCAAATAAATCGATAAAACAGTTACTATCATTGCAAACGATATGAATAATATAAATTATGTATAATATTTATCATCTTAACAGTAATTATACATATATAGCATGAAAAAAAAAGTGCAAGATACCAAAAGTTGCTTTCACATAATATCCGGTCAGCTGTATTGTATCCTTAAACTATTGTTTTGTTTAAAATGGTATTAAATCTGTTTTACATTATATTCACACATTTAATGAGAAATACAAATGAGAATAAATGCACAAATGGCTAATTTTGATCCCACGATCAAACGTGTATTATAAGATAAATGAGATGTTAAACATAAAGTATGAAATATAATTCTTATCTCATTCTCTCTTTTCATAGTAAAAACGATATAATATAAACACCTAATATATATTACAATATGTCTATTCTTAACTTATATGTATATAGCTATGAGAAAAGTCCACAATTTCATCAATTTATTGAAATCTTACGTTCGTGAATCCTGCCAGTGATAAATCCATAAATTTCCCAGCAGTGATCGTCAGCCGTCTTTGCGATCTCATTATCACAAACAGCAAAATGCGACAATCTCGAGGCTTGAAAGTATACCAAACAGATTTATATACAGCATCGCCGATCGTTTGGCTCTAAAATACGAATGTAGACAAAAGTGCATGTATATAGAAAAACGAGATGTTGTCCTTGTCACGTATGACGCGGTGCTTCATTTTTACATGAGCAATCTCTCCGAAACGATCCAATTTTTTATAACACAACGTAGTGATCTTTTTTAACAACCTGACACGAAAAAAGAAAAAATTGACAAAAATGATATTTCGGGTACTCACCTTATTACTCAGATATTCGCCAGCGAAACAAAAAATAAACGCTTCCAAAGTGATAGCGATGTAAAAAAACAGGGTCTTTACTAACATCCTGACGCCTTCATCTGTACCCAATGACTGCAAGTCCAGAAAAGAGTCAGAAAGAAAGTTCGACGTTCGCTGTAAAGCAGAGATCTCAGACGCGCGGGCAGCAAGCGGTCATCTCCCCCACTATCGTGCCAACATTGCCAACTCGCGAGGGTCGCAATGGGCCTTGTGTGGAGGATAAAAGAAAAGGAGATCGAGGATATCCGGTCAGACTTATTGCTATTCGAGATGGAAAGATGAATCTTCAAAGAGCTCGAAATCATGCCAATACGTTCACATAGAAATCTTTTTACTTGCTTTCTGCCTGCGGCGAGGTAATGACGATTCGTGTCTACCGTGCGGTTTGAATGAATTAACAAGAGTGTGTAAATCTGAGACCGCTGCCATTTCGAATACCATGAAGTGCTCGAAGCAAAAACATGTGTAGCACATAAAACGTAAGTAACGTAAGTAACATATAAATAACTGTACGTCTAGAAATAAGATTAAAAGTTTATATTGTCATTTGTTTCCGATCAGATGTTTCACGTGCCTGTGCAATGTGCAAGTGTATATGCATCACGTACGTCATTTATCATCTTCAGATATAATATGCATAACTTTTATAAAGCGCAATAATTAGTGCGGTGGAAAAATTACGAAGTATGTACGACACTAAAAAATCGAATTTTTTTTTACAAAGCGTTTGCGTTTGCAGATCTCGGATACTCACGGTTACTATGAGGAACCCGATGCAACATATGATCACCGTATTCGAAAGAAATTGCATCAGCGCGACGTCAGAGAAAAGATTCTCGATGTCTTCCGAGAAAGTGATAATCTTATGGTGCTTATTGATTAAGGATCTTACAATGGCAGAAGGTAAATCATATTCGTTATCCTTAGGGCAAATCCCTTCCACTTCCTGTTGCATAAGGTCTATTTGCCCCCCAATGTGCAGCATCTGTATTGTTATAATTATTCAGTTACATGGCTGCTAAACAAAAGTATTTCGACTGTGTCAACGATATTGCATAAAAACAATCTTTAGTCATTTATATAATTTAGACATTATTATAAAATATAGCATATGTATGAAAGAAAAAACGGTTTTTGCGGAAATACGTAAATATTAAGCTAAATACAGATGTAAAAATAATTATATTGTTGTGTGTGGGGAACCTCCTCTCTCTAAATAATTATATTAAACGCTCAAGCTAGTTGCTTCAGATTGTCAAAACTTTTTACAGTATATTAGCATCATATTTAATAATCCTATAATTAGCAAAAACGTAATTATTTTGATGGTCCAACATCATTATTTTCAGATCTGTATACGTATATCTGGCCCAATTTTTATATACAATTTATTCTTTCCAGGAAACCATTCTTTCCGTGTATTTATCAAATAAGAAAAAATAGTTAATAAGTATAAACATTTTGACCGATAAGTGATTCTCACAAATAAATAAGGCCGAAGACATCCATCTACCATTGGAGGGAGGTCCAGGTTCGAACCTTGGTTGGAGTGATATTTTTTACAGTAAATTCTTTACACAGTGATTTAAAAGGATGCTTTTTAAGTGTCAAAAAGTTAAATCGATTATCGATTTAAGTATGTTGAATTTACTGTTCTAACTGTGTTTCAAGACAAATGATCAACTCGTAATTTAAGGATGAAACGTGTATACAAATATTATTAGACTACAATGAATCAGCCCGACCGAAAACGGCATATTTCTATTTATTTGTGACAAAAAATTTCTGCTAAATAAAGTGCGATGTACAATTTGTCTCGCAGGTACCTGCAATATATGCAAGCCTGTACATACATGGCCTAAAAAAGGGGAGAAACAGATGGCCACGCTAACCGTTTCAAACTCTTTTTCAGGTACTAACGTCGTCAAAATAAATGGAAACGCCAGCCGGCTCACGGTAAAGCATTAAAACGAAGCAAAATGTGGTCGCAAGGTCTTGTTCACCTCGCGATATGACCCTGACAAGTGGTTCGTCCTGGCCATTTTAGAGCTGTACAGCTCATAAGCCAATAAAGAAGAAGAAGAAGACCTCGCGATATGGGGAGGGAGTAAAGGGACATGAAGCAACTGCAGGGAAAGGGACCACCCCTCCCAAGCCGACGTTACGTTCGCATGCGCATAGATCTTAGATCGAAAGCGTAAACGACGCGACGCGCGAGCCTGAGAGAATAAGGTTGAGATCTGCGCCGGCCTGCGGGCATCGATCGCTCCTAACTCCTAGCGATCGAGAAACTGTCTCGGAACGTTTCACGTATGACACGTGTGTTACCTGCGCCTGAGTTTTGTGCCATTTAGCTTCTGTTTTGCTATCTTCCGTGCAATTTACTTTTTCTTAAAATACTTGCTTTACATTCGTACCTCACGCATAAATCGCTATCTAAACAATATTGTGTTGATTTTTTTGCTTTTGATTAGTTTTATCTAGGAATTGTTTGTTCGTTTTAATTGATATTTTTATTACTCTTTAAAGAAACTAAAATACTGATTTATTTATTTTTTAATAATTAAATAAATTAATATTTTAGTTCGCAAAATAATAAGCTTACGATATAAGAGGAATGTATTATATGGTCTGATAAAAGTAAAATAAATCGCTTTAAATCAAACTTTAAACACAATTTTACATGTTGTTTAGTAAGCAACAAAGTGTTTTTTAATCTTGGCTCTTTCTCTCATATCAAACTCTGCACTTCAGCACGCGTCCTTCAGCACTTATACTTATATTAATATTATTGGCTTGATTCAATCTGTTCTTCAATTAAACGACATTATTTACTTGCTCGAATATATAAAACAAAACTTTTGATTGCCTGAGTTTTTTAAATAATATCTTGAGCATATTTTTATCTTATATTACGTATTGTTCCTACAGATCATTTATATTCAACTGCTAAAAGTCTATAAGAGACGCCGTCACGCAATTATTTAACAATTTTTCTTTTACTGTTTCTTGCGAAATTGATCTCATTGTAAATGTGGAAGAAATGAACCACAAAAATGTATTATAAAAATACACAATAACGAAAGAAATAATAAATATAGTTACTATATTTGCACTACGCATTGACAGAATTTAGACAGCTAAATTAAATCACAATAACAAATAAATTTTTAATAAAATAGAAATTGAAAGTCACAGAACTCATCAATTGAGTATACTACGCGACAAATTATTTACAACTAACTGAATCGAAGAAAGCAATCGATGAAAAAATTATTTCAGTATCGACCTAACATATAAACATAAATAATCAAATATCTGTGATGTTATTAAAAATATCTTCGTTCAACTATGAACTGTTCAAAAGAAATTGATATGCTATGATTTGATCAGTTTCATAAATTATTGTATATTATACACAATATCTACATGCACAATATTTGTAATATTTATTATCGTAAAATCTTTGTCTATTAAATCTTCCAGTAGAAATATCTTTTTATCTAACGACGCATTTTTATGTTACAGAGAAGATAAGAGGGATTTTTATTAAAAATAAGAAAAATTGCTTCTTTTTGTCATTAAGAATTACTCATGCATTACAAAATTATAGAAATAATATTCCAGTGCGTTGAAACACAGCAAGAAAAATTGTAAACGCTGTCGATCGCAACTCACCAACGTAACCATTAATGCGTCGAGCATGCCTATGGCGGAAGCGATCGCCATTAACTGAACAAATTGCACGCACACCACAATCTCGTAGATTGGCGATTCGCAGAATGCAAAGGGCAGTTCCATTTTTATAAGCAACTCTCGACAATCGTCGTCAGTCTGCTTGCGAAAGTTGACGGACGCGGTGCTGTAAAGCAACACCGCCGTCGAGTAAACACCGATGGTCAATTTTGAGCAGCGATGCGCGAGGACCGCCTTGTCGATCATGGCGTACATGTTGGAATACTCGCGCCAGTCGTTGGACATCGCTGTCAGAAGATCGTTGAATATTCTGCAATGCAACACTTCGCAACGCGACGCAACACTGATCTACATTCGCGGAAAAACGCGCTCCTCCAGCTCGCGAGAGAAGGGAAACACAAAGTCGATTGCCAAGCTAGTTTTCTCTTTCCTCTTCATCAAAGACAGAAGTTTCTGACTATTAAATGTTTCTCTGAATGTAGCTGCACTGCATTACTAATTAATGCAAAGTAAAAAAAAATCGTAACATTTACATTATTTTTACAGCACAAGACATCTTTTCAGACAGCCCGACTAGGCATTAATTTAGTGACACTTTGAGATAATCTTGCTTGGCAATCAACGTATTTAACATATTATTATTATCTTCAATTCTTAAGCATTAATTTAACATAAAAATACGACGAATTTTTATTTATAAGTAGCACATTACCGATTATTGGCCCACAGAACAATCAGCTTAAAGAAGAGAAGACTGTACGGCAAGGTGGTGCTTAAACTGTCAATCAGATTCGGCAATTCTTCAGCGCTGAAGTGCGCCAGAAGATAATGATACTGGAAGATCAACCCTGTTCCCATCACCAGTGTCCAAAGCAGTCTGAAGAAAATCGAGGAATTTGGCCATATCCCAGTAAGACGGAGGCCGATTTCGACCGGTCGACTGACAGTGCTGATTGGTATCATCGCACGTAAAATTCCACGTTTTCTTTTTTTTTACTCCGTTAACGGAGCAGAACAAAACGGACGTAAGTTCCTGACAAGAGGCTTCCGTACGATCGCTGCACGTACTCGCTGAAGAATAAGCTTCAAGATATTAACATGAAGATCGGATACAGCTCCACCTTAACGGCCGTCGACCAATAGCGAACGCTAGACGTGTATTTTCGTGTGGTGTGCTTATAAAAATGCAGAAAGAAAGTTACAACGATCGAATGATGATCACAGGTCTCGAACGAGCGAAGAATCAACGAGGGCGCTATTTGGTAGCTTCCGGAACGGGAAAACCCCCTGTCGCCTCTGTTATTGCCGAGTGATTTACTTTAATAATGCAAGGAAATAGGAAAAAGTTGCGGCGTGCCAGTGCAAGAGCAAAAATCGCCAGAATGACCGTCGTCGAGAGAAGTTTCTGAAAGTAGCGAACATAACTTCCAGCCATAAGAACATAGTGCTGAATCTTCGCGAATGATCGGTCGAGATGCATAAGAAAATGCAACAGGCAGAAGATAAATCATATGTAATTTTGATTTAAATGTGAATTTAAAGTGATTTTGGATCGGCAATCCATATGCTGATATATTTATGTGTCTATCGATACAGATGTCTAATGTCTATATCTGCCCTGAATAAGAAAATTTTAATAGAAATTGAAGACGATTAAAATAGAACTTTGTACGATAAACATGGCGAAGTAAATACTACTTCATATATTTTTAAATCGTAAGAACATTTAGCATGCATATAGATATATCTCGTATCTCTTCATCTCGTTCTCGAAGTTTATAAAAAGATAAGCGGAACGTGTGAGTAATGATGAAAGTGAGTAAAATTATATGAAAATAAAATATTTACGTAGCACATAATCACTTAAAATAATACAATATATGTATATAATATCCAAATATGTGTACATGTTTATGTAGACTTTGCAAATGATATATTTTTGTTGATCAAGACATTGCAAGCAGCACCGATACGTAAGAAGCAGAAGCTTTCAGAATCTGAAACATAACATCGTTTTACATTTGAAAGAATCTTGTGGTTTAAAAAAAAGACAGAATTTTAAATATCTTACACTCGCAAAAACTTCCAAAGACAGATCGTTAAATTTCCCAATTGTTAAAGTCAATCGCTTCTGTGATCTTAATATTAAAATTAATAAAATTCGACTTTCGCTGGGCTTCGCATTATACCAAAGAGCCTCATAAGCTGCTTTTGCGACTGACTTGCTCTGCAAAAAAAAGAGAAAAAACTAGCAATAAAATCGTGCCGTTCATAAAATATTTAAGCAGATTGTTTGCGAAAAGAATCTGCTTTTTAAAGATTTATATGACCATGCTGAAAAATTCGTATAATAAAACAATTGTCTGCAAAGTAAAAATTAATTTTTATACATATCACTAGTATTTATGGCAAAGTATTTAATCTAAACCTTATTGCTAAGATATTCTCCAGCAAAGCAAAAGATGAACGCTTCCAAAGTGATAGCGATATAAAAGAACAGGGACTTCAATAACATGATGTACCCTTCGTTACCTTCGATAGACTGAAACGTTGAAAAAAAGAGTTTACGTTATTTAACGTATACACATGTACATATCGAGTTTATAATTCACTTATAGCTATGTATATTATTATATACATATATATTATCTACATATATGTATATCACTTATATAGCGCGAGATATTTATTTAAAAAAAACTCACTATTACGATCACGAATGCTATGCAACATATAACTAACGTGTTCGTAAGAAACTGCATTAGTGCAATGTAAGAGAAAAGATTCTCGATATTGTCTGAAAACGCAATGACATTTTGATGTTTGCGAATAACTGCGCTCTTCGCGTCCTTATATGATTTATATTCGCAGTCTTTTGAAAAGAGTTCGAGTAACCCTCGGCACACAATATCTATTTGCCCGCTTATGTGAAATATCTAAAAGTTTAAGTCACTTTGAAAAACGGACAAAATTTTCACATATACAGATTATCGCATTTATACGCTACTAAATGATATTTAATAAACGTTTATTAAAAGAGCAAATGAGAGAAACTTACCAGTGTTATGATCAGTGCGTCCAGCATTCCAATTACCGAGGCGTTGCTCAACAACTGTATAAACTGAATGAACATGACGATTTCGTAAACAGGAGAGAATTCGTAAACGAAAGGGAATTCCATCTTAAGAAAGAGCTGATTCTCTCCCGTGCCAGACCCGTTGTTGCTGTTAAATTCCATTATGACGGAGACGTAGATCACAACGGCTATCGAATACACCCCGATAATTAACATCGAGCAACGATGAGAAAGAATTGCTTTATTCGTCATGGTGCGCACGTTGAAGGCGACGGTGCCGCAGTTGCGCCAGTCTTGCGACATCAATGTCAAAATGTCGTTAAACAATCTGAAAAGATTGTTATCTCTCCATATCATACAAACTAATTAGTCTGATTGCAGATTTCAAGGTATATGGACAGGAAAACGGGATTACTATAGTTTCCAAATTCTTCTCTGTCATTTTTCTATACTTTAAAAAAAGGGCGTCAAATATTGACGAATAACTATTCGATGGTATGCAAAAGTTCGGCTTGTGTCGAAATAAATAACGGAATTTCTTACTGCTGATTCTGCCAGAGAATAATCAGCTTCAAGCAGAGCAAACTGTAAGGCAGCGTGGTGCTGACGCTGTCCACTAGATCGAGAAAATTTGCGGTTTCGATGCAAATGACGATGTATCTGAACTGGAATGTTTGAGCGAGCCCTAAGGAGATCGTCCACAAGCTCCGATATAAGATATTGTAAGATCCCGGCCAAATCCCGATAGCGCGCAGCCCGAACTCAACCAAGGGGCTCACGGTGGACGTAAGATCCATTTTACGTTAACTTTAACATAAAAACCGTATTCGGCTCGTTTGACAGTAAGCTTCTCTCAATCCCGCTTTTTAATAGCAGCCGTCGAAAAGTTATATATCACGTCGCAACATCGAGTAATCCTCAAGAATTCCAGAGGGTTCGTCGCCCAGACATGAACCCGGTGATCGTCGACCAGTCGAAATTATTCATCGCACACATACGTGGCATATTATAAGAGAGGAAAAGTACTACGGCTATATATGATTTCAGGTTTGCCGAAGGGAAAATAATATATCATAGGTAACAAGTTTCGTGCTCCTCCACGTCGAATATCTCCAGGTGTGCGATCGCAATGTTATTTGCTTTAAAAATGCAAAAGGTGCGTTTGGGATAAGCTTGTGCATCGTGATGCGCTACCGAGTTATAATCGAAAGTAAGATGGAGAACTTCGCAAGGGAGGGAGTCGGACATTTTCGACACAACCGATGCGCAAAGCGTGACGCAGTGTTCTGTGTTCAACCACCAGTGTGCAGTGTCAAGAGTGAATGTTTCAAGTTGCTTTATATCTAGTGTGCTGTGTGTATTACATGTGCTGTGCCCTTAAATTTATTACTTCATAATAGACATTAATCAATAGACTTATTTATAAGAGAAATGCTGATTGATGTTTCTTACAATATATTTTATGTTACCGGACAAATAATTTTGTTATAAATTGGCCTCTCTTTGTTCTCGTTTTTTTTTATTAATCGATGGACTTACCTCTATTTTGAAGGCAAAATAAATAACGAGAAACGAATAAAGCCGCACAAAAAAGTACTTTTGAAAAAGTATTTTCTATACATTAGTTAAAATTTCGAGGCGTTTAATGCACTGCAATAGTTTAATTTTCATCTATATTTATACAAGATTTTTACAGTTTTGTGTTTCAATACATGGCGTGTAACACCGACACATAAGACGCAGATGCCTTCAGAATCTACGAGAAAAAGACATGATATTAATTTTGTTGTTTAACAATTAAATTTCATAGTTTTGTAATTATAAAGAGAGAGTTAATTAGGAGAAAGCATAAAATAAATATTGAAACAAAAATTGAATCTCCTTTACCAAGAATTTCGCTGGCTAATAAAAGTTATCAATTAAATTACGAAAGTAATGTTTAATTCGTAACACTTAAATATCATATTTACAATCATATCACTGCTATCATTAAAGAAAACGAAAATCTCAAAATTCTTACGCTCGTAAAACCCTCCAAAGATAAATCTACGAATTTTCCAGCTGTAATTGCCAATTCCTTCTGAGATCTCAATATTAATAAAAACAAAATTTTACTCTCCGTAGGCTTCAATTCGTACCAAAATGAATTGTACGCCGCCCGATTTATAGTCTTGCTCTAAGACAGAAAGAAATAAGATATTAACACGATGTGAAACTTCGCAATCTTTCTCTTACTCTTTTTTCTCACCTTGGAACTGAGATATTCGCCACTGTAGCAAAGTATAAACGCTTCCAAGTTCACGACGGCGTAATAAGGTAAGATCTTCATCATCACGATGTCGGGAGAGTTTAACGACTACGGTTCAGAGACGGATTCTTCTCGAACAAATTGCAAAATTCTGTTCGAGACGAGCGTATCGGGAATACTCACAGTTACAATTACGAATCCGAGGAAGCAAATAACGAACGTGTTTGAGAGAAATTGCATCAGTGCCATGTAACAGAACACATCCTCGATATTGTCCGCTAAGGCAATGATCCTTTGATGTCTATTCACGACAGATCTCAATGCGACTATACGCGAGTCGCGTCTGTCCTCGGCAACAGGGATCTCCAGCAATTCGTGACACATTACGTCGATCTGACCGGCGATGTGGAGTATCTAAAAGTGATGACCCAAAATTGTCCTGAAAGCTATACAATCTGTCAACGACTAGGGCACGTTAGGGATCTGTTAACTCAAATATCTGGCAATCAAATTTCTCCGTTGACACAGAATTCATTTTCATTGCGATGCCAAGTTTCGTTAACAATCACGCGTTATATTGATAACGCTAACGTAACCAACATCATTATGTTAACGTTAATAATATAATATCAATATTTGTCATTAATATTTATGTTAGCGTTTAAAAAAAAATTAAAACAGGGGAGGAGCAGTGAAATAGTGACTGCAGAATAAAATTGGGCTTTTTCAGGGAGAAACGCAAAACGCGCTCTTCGGTTTCGGAACCAACTTACGAACGTCACCATGAGAGCATTCAGCATTCCCGCTACGATTGCCGACGTGAATTGGAGAAGAAATTGCGTGAGCATGACAATTTCGTAAAACGGCGACGCACTGCACTTGGACGGCAGTTTCATTTTGACAATAAACCGCTTCTCTTCGACAAGTTGCTCAGAGCCCGCGCTCTTTTGAGCGATCACGTCACTCGCCCCAAATAAAAGTAGCACGATTGTATATGCACCGATGCTGCATTTCGAAAATCGATGGGATAAAATCGCTTTGTTTACCATCGGCTGCAGTTTTGATCGAGTGGACGCGCACTCGTTCCAATCTTCAGCCATCATCGTAAGAAGATCATAAATAATACTGGATAACACGGCATATATACACGCAGATTATTAATAAACACAAACTAGGAGCAGTAATTAAATTTCCAAAAAATTAAATTCCACTCGGAAAAACCTCGATTCAATTTTCTATTAAAAAAAACATGTCTAAGGTAAAATCTGTCGCGATGTAACATGTTCAATGTTGAACAATTTTTTCATGATCAGGTGTCAAATTAACTGTTTCGCTAACACATTCAACCTCGAGTTAAAAAAAATATTTAGCTTTAAATAGAAATATTCACGCATGTTCATTTTTCATTTCTTATTCGCCAGTTGACAACATCGCTAACAAGTCTTACCTCCCGTTCAGCCAGAGGAGGCTCAACTTCAGAAACAACAGGCTGTTCGATAAGCACAGACTCATAGAGTCCATGAGGTTTGGCAAAGTATCGGAACCGATGTGAGCGAAGAGGTACCAATATTGCAAGAACTGCGAGGCAACCATCGCCGTCGTCCAAACGACGCGCATCAGGTATCTACACGAGGAATCCGGCCAAACGCCGATCAGCCGCAAAGTGAATTCCATCGGACCGCCGATGGTGCTCGTAGGTATCATTCTCTCCCTCTTTGTCCCGTGCTTCTCGATTAATTGACTGATTCCGACAATTGTTACAGCCTCGACCACCGGCCGTCTCTCCGGTCAAAACCGACGTAGATTCGCAGTTCTATCACGTTTCTTCCGGAAAAGAAGACGGACCCTTCCTGATTAAGTGCGACCAGCCGTGAGTCACGTACTTGCGTACACCGGGCACTGATATATCGGGTGGAATCTCGCGGCTAGCTAAACGCCATGTTACGCCGTAAAAACTTTCCACGAGGCCTGATTGATCTCATAGAGGCAGCGGATAAAATGCTGCTTGCGAACGACTACCGTCCGACTGCAATTATCTAAGACCATTATACGAGGCGCACGTAAATATATAAACGACCGCTTTGACTATCAACGAAAAAAGAGACGTAAGAGATAGAGCAATCGAGCGATAGAGCGATTTCGTCGTACGCTCGCGACACCGCCGACGAGATATCATGAGACGTTTGCTTTAAAAATGCACGGTTATAATCTATCTAATCGTTCCGCGGACTCTCGGGCAATCATGTGGAAAATTAAAATACAATTGTCCGCGGATAATGAAATATAATGGCGAGCCATAATAGTTCAATTTGTCGCATCGCGCCTGCTATACATCATGGAGGACTCGCTCGAGCGACGCTTTCGCATCAGCCGCTTATCATTTCGTTCTGACAGATTAATATATCAAAACCATTTTTTTAATGCGTTCGAAATTAATTAAAGAAAATGTGAATTTCGTGTTTTTTTTTCAAACATGTGTACACGTATCTTTTTTCGTTCTTTTGTGTGAAAATGTGAACTGTGAACTTCATAGCTTTTTCAAACATATATTACTTTTTTTTCCTTTTGTAACCGGCAGAAACAATTTTTCAGGAAGTATTACCTCGGCTACGATCTAAAACAACCGCAGTAATAAGTAAATAAATATCGTTGGACTTGCAATAACTCACGGCTGTGAGAATTTCAGTACCTCCAGTTCCATGATGTAACGTGACAATTTTACAACGCGCATGCAGCGACAGCGGTTACTTCCGCTCCTGAAGTTATATCACGTAATAAATTTTATCCGTATCAGCGACAGTGAATGTGCCGCACGAGCGTGGATGTACATAAGATTCGCTCATATTTCACGTAAATGTATGCACTGCAGTCGTTTTGAGGGAAAAATGTATCGCTCAAAACAATACCTTCCGAGGAGCGCAATGGACAGACGTCATCTCCGTCACATTTCTCCAACTTTCTGAGAGAAAATAAAAGAAGCGCAGATGGAACGTAAAAATTGTAACGTTACGCGTGTCCTCGATGAAAATCGACTCGATTCCACGCCCGACGAAAAATTGCGATGATATCTCCCCGCTATACGTTCTTGCCGCATATTTTGCAAGCCAACGATCCGGCCTTCGCTCGATATTATTAAATTCACTTTTCGAGAAGATAAACCACTCGAGAGGATAAATCGCAGGTAGGTATCAAGAGACACGGTAGTGTCTCGCGCCAAGTACACGCGGAGCGAGACCGCACCGTGACTCTTTTACGCGACGCGACGGGTTGCGAGTACCCGAGATGTTGAGATCTCGATAACGAGTGAACGGATCAAGTTCTAAGTAGGCTTAATCGATAGTTGGGGTCAAAATAAGGGGGGTATCTCCTGTATAATTTTCCGCTACGTGCCCTACGAGCGGAGATATTGCGACGCAAAGTCCAAATGTGAAAATTTTTTATTAAGATACTCCTCCTCCTCCTAACGCCGATCTGTGTGATCACGTGATCAGAGAAAATGTCCCTTTCACTTTTTCGACACTGGCGGCGCAGGTATCGCCAGTTTCGATATCGCGCGCGTATTTCGAACGATCTAGTAGGTATACCGACTTACGCTCGCTGCGCTCGTTTCAAAATGCGTCATAATCATTCCTATAAAATCATCCTTGCAGTTAAGTTATTGCAAACTGCATACGTTTGGTCATCATCCGCGGTCTCATAGGAAATCATAATGCCGGTAGAAAAGTGTTGGCGAACAAATACGAAATAATGCGAGTCATAAAAATTTACGCGACCTCTGGGACGCGAATTTCAGTAGAAAAGCAAGAATAATTGAACAATATCGAGTCGTCGATATGGATGAAAATGTGTTTTATCTATAAATCCAGAATAAAAAGGTGAGCATGCACCTATATTGAACATAAACATTTTTAAATAAATATTTTTTTTTAATTTTATATACACTTTTGTTATAGAATTATATTTATTTTAAATCCAGTTCTAAGATTTTCTCAACGTAATAATCCACCTTTGTGAATTTTATGTTGTTCTAATTTTTTGATTTAATGTTAGAACTTCGATATAATTTATAGAATCATAGCTCTTCTCCAATGGGTTACAAAAGCGCGAAATAAGTTTCAAACGAAATCCTGATGATTTAATATAATAGAAAAATAGAGATTCTCGAAGGATACCGAAGAATATTTTTTTTACATTTATAAAAATCATAGGGAATATAGCTTCATATTTTTGTTATACAAAGACTGTTTTCTAATTTAATCACGAATGACGATATACTTTTCAGTAGAATTTTTAAGACGCTGAATCTTCTAGTCTAGAAAATATCAAATAAAAATTTTGTGCTCATGGGAACTTGAAGAATTTTCATCGCCGCCATCATCCTAATATCCTCTGGAAAAAGAATTTGGATTATTACTGTGGAAGAGAACGATAGCAAAGGTAATACCAAAAATTACATGGCAATAAATTGGATTGTACATATGTATATTTCGATACGCCTCTCTGTATAAAAATATAATATAATATACAAATTGATTTATACAAACTCTATCAAAAAGTAATAACAACAGCACTGTTACGCAATCGCTTCAGAAGCGTTTCTCTTGCGTCTCTCCGAGAGAAACGTTTCATTTAATAAAAGCCCCTCGCAAAGAGGGAGAACACAAAGATATTTCCGAGATTTTCATCAAATTAATGTACTCCCACATATTCTTTCAAATTGTTCAACGATGCATTTCAATAAATATTATCTCAGCAAAGGATAAATTTTGTAAATTGTCCCAATGGTCGAAAAGTGATGATATATATAGATATATATAATGTCACGAAATTGGTCGTATGTGCGCCAGCATAAATGGAAAGATATATCGCTCGTTTCGTAACAAATCGGGATTAATCCGTAATTGTATTGATTCATTCGAATGGGAAATAATTACACCGTTCGTATTTCAATTTCAATAATTAGACCGTTATAACAGCATGCGATCAAAAATATGATTACCATAGCCGCAATACGTTCATAGATTTCGTTGAAAAGCATTTGAAACCAACATTGAACGGTAAAATAATGTGGACCATCGAATATTCACGCAATCAACCAATCGATGAGTTGGTCGATTGATATATTTTTACATGCCGTTGTAAGCTGGCCCGCCGCCACCCTCCGGCACGACCCAATTGATGTTCTGGCTTGGATCCTTGATGTCGCAGGTCTTACAGTGAATGCAATTCTGCGCGTTGATCTGCAATCTTTCGCCGTCTCCGCTTTCCAACGGCACGAATTCGTAGACACCTAAAATCAGATTGCACACACGCGTTTTGGACCTGCAGAACAAACTGCCCTCACACATCTTCCTCTTCAACGACTACAATGGAGAGTTGGAAAAATATATCTGAAAACCACCGAGCGTCTCCCTGGCTTGCTAAATCATGAAAATTATTACCAATTGTAATAATGTAAGTAACTAACTTAACTTTCCGAGTTATAATTTATTCGTGAAAACTGGCTGTCCTACGTCCGACTGTCCTACGAAAATGCTAATAATGTCGCAATGCGCGAGATGATTTATTCAACGCGATTTATTCAGCAGACGCATATATTCTCGGCACTCTGCGAAGTGTGAGATTTACGCCGCGAAGGTCACGTCGTGCCCTCGGCCAGACAGTCGATAACCCGGTTCCCCACCATCTTCCAGACGGCGCAGCTATCCTGTAGGAAAGCTCCCAGACGAATTCCTCGCCGATGCCCCGACTCGCCAGGCCCGTGAAAGGAAACAGGGAGACGCACCCCGGAGACGGGAGGGAAAAGCCCGGGAATGAAGAAGGAATACGTCGTAAAAATCAAAGGTGGATGTTCACGAAACAATGGTGAGAGGGCGACGCATAAATTTTTGTCTGGTTCGAAGGCGTTTATGTGACATAATAGGATATCTACACAAGCTATCAACCGCAAAGTTTAAATTAAGAAAAATGCCCCTTGTTATAATGTTGTAGCACTGATTTGAACAATATAAATTTAAAGTTTTAAACCAATCAGGAGACTTTGAGGATTTAACAAAAATGATAGAGAACTTTGTTCTTTCATATAAATTGTATATAAATTCCTAATAAAATTTTAGTTCTAGAGTTCCACAAATTAAATTCCAAAATATTTAATAGTAATTAAAAAATTACAAATTATAACTATAACAAAATTAATCTTAAATTCATCAATAAATCTGTAAAATCACAGTTACTTGCTTGTACGAACACGCTTAATATTATTTTTTGCAACATAATAATGAGTCTTTCATTCTTAATTATATATCACTAATTCCATCCTTCGTGTTTGAACGATATTAATTCTACGAACTACGAATGTACGAACTACGAGTGTTTTAAATTTCTCATATTACAGCAACAACACATCTCTGTATAACTTCTACAAAATTATATTATTAAATTTAACAACAATTACAGTGTGCGCCTTGGGTGCACGATGCAGGATCATATTACCGTCGAACTAAAATTTATATTTGCAAAAAATATAAGTTAATAATAAAAGTAAAAATATATTCAGATTAAAATTATATTCGAAGTTTTTCAGATTAATAATCAATATAAATATTGTAATTTATTTCTCTTATAGAAAATAATTACTTTTATATTATATATAAATAATATACTTTACTATAATAATAAGATATATTTTCAAAAGAATTGTTGCTAACAAAGAATTGTTGATTATTTGGAACATTGTTTCAAGATTAATATAATATCGGAAGATTCTGAAGAAATAGATACAGAAAGGACAAATCGACAGTGAGGTTGTTGGCCGGAGCTCCAGGGCGCTGTTCGATTTTGAGGATTGAGCTTGGTCCGGGGTTGTCTAGCCATGCGGGGGTTGTCCGGGTGGCTCAGGTTCAAGGACACAACGGTCGATAAACCCCCGACAAGACTGGAAAAGGGAGAGAGGGTGGAGACGAGACGTGGCTCGAAAGCGGAAGTGGAAGGAGCTGGATTGCCTGCAGACTGCGAAAATTTATTGCGAACGAAATTGATCTATCTTCATAACAATACCCTTCGAATATTGAATAATTTTGCATCAGCTAAATTTTTTGTGGAAAGCAAGCAAATGTTTAAACAATACGGAAATGAGAATGTTAAAAATTTAATAGATTCGTGCAAAGATACATTGTATTTTACTTTTACTCCAGCAAATTTTAATGACAGATTTGGATTTAATTTTTATTAAGATATATAGTAGGCAATTTATTATTATTATTATTATTATAATTATTGTTATCTTGGAAAAAATGCAAAAAATTGCTTTAAAATTATCTGTAAAAAATATCTGAAAATGAAATAGGACACGAGCGGCATAAAATTACGAGAGATAAATATTAAACTCTGCAATGCGGTAAGTACACTACTCATTCATCCTTAACATAATGAATTTCTCCGTTTGCGCCAACAGAATAAGACCAGTGAACAAATTGATATTAATATTAATGAGTACTTTCTCTCTCCCAGCATTTATGAGAGCATTTCATGGAAGACATTATATTGTAATTTTCAAATCATGCAGTCGAATAAATAAAAATAACTACGAAAGAAATTATTGTATATATATAGACGTTATAAAATAGCAATATTAAAAATGCGGCAAATCAATATGTAATTATTAATTAATAATTTACAAATAATTTTATAAAAACTGTTTTGTATTTAACATATTTCTGTCAAAACTGTAACACTAAAAACTTAGCCTTTGTACTAAAAAAATAAATACTACTAAAGATTCATAAAAATTGAATATAAAAAAATAGGAGATAATGAGACAAATCTATAAACGTGATATATAGGCTGCGGTCCACTTGACGCTACAAATGCTTCAAAGCATTCCTCTTCTCTTTTCTTTCAATAAAGACAGAAGGAGAAGAAAAATGCTTCAAAGCATTTGTAGCGTCAAGTGGACCGCAGCCATAGTCTCATATTTTATTCACGATTCTAGAAATGTATATCTTTTTGCGATATAAATTCACTGAATGCATATACGCGCGAAAACATATATCAAATACGTTAAAGTTAATTTATCGAACAAAAGAGTGTTTAATTTAAAAAAATTAAGTTTTTTCAGCAACCGTCATAGATTATATAAATAATAAATATATACTCGATAAATTAAAACTATCTATAAAGTTCATTATGTCAATCTATTACACGATTGCAAAAGTAAAGTATATCTAACATACAATCAAAGAGAACTCATAAACATTAGTAGACACAATGCATTATTAAAACGATAAATGATAATCATGCAGTAAATTGACTTACCAGCAGGGCAAAATCGACCTTCCGGACCAGCAAATTCAGCTAAGTTTCTCTTTACTGGAACAGTGTCGTCCATCAAAGTTAAATGGGCTGGTTGATCAGCTTCGTGATTGGTACCAGTTAGAGCTACTGATGACAGAAGATCGAAGGATACCTCGTTATCCGGTTTAGGATATTCTATCGGCGTCGATTTAGCTGCGGATTTTAACTTCTTATGATCAGGACCTATGAACACACGGTACGAAAATGTTTAAAATACCATTTGAAAAATCACAATTTATTTTAACTAATGACTATACATAACTTAACGGCTCAAATTTGATTCAATTGTTCAATAATTCTAATTTTATAAAAAATTTTATAAAAAGACCATGTTTCTTGCCATTGTCAACCTCTTATGTGACCTTGTGTTTCGTGTAATGTATCCCAATGTTATCAGTTTTTAAGTTTTATTTTATTCTAAGCAATGTATTATTTATTATTTCGTTGTATTCGTGGAAAATATTATGGTAAACTAATTGCATCACACGATCAATCATTAATCTTATACTCGTAAATTCTATTTTAGTACCGAAGAAGACTAATTGTAAGTGAAGTCGAAACATTTACCTTATATCCATTACATCTATGGATAAAATTTATTTCTAATATAATATCTTGAATTTAGCTCGTATTGTTGGTGCATTATTCCCTCATATTGTTTTGCATAAAACGAGCCTAATATTTCAATAATAGCATATTTGAAATTAACATTTGCAGTATTTTTCCGGAAACCTCTTAAAAGGTTCCTGCACAATCTGTTCTTACCTCCGTGGGATAAAGTCCACGGCTCCTTTCCGCCTAGTAACATGGAGAAACCAGAGTACATTAAACCGCCGTAAAGTCCAAGAGAAGAGTGGAAGCTGGGCCTCATATTTCTTACGGCCTTCAATTCTTTATAGATCCAGCTACTTTTTATTTTGTCAGTGTATGTTTTCGGCTCTAAGCCTTTCGTTGGTGAGGTGTTACTTTCCGCGTCTATAATCGCTTCAATAACGCTTTCTGCAGCTAACATGCCACTTTTCATAGCATTATGAGTTCCTTTAATTTTGGGCACATTTAGAAAACCTGCCGTACATCCAATAAGGCAACCACCAGGGAATTGGAGTTTGGGAATAGATTGAAATCCACCTTCCACTAACGCTCTAGCGCCATAAGCTATCCTAAAATCAAGAAGAGTAGAGAAATACGTAGAGAATACGAAACAATACGTGCAATTAAAATTTCGTATTAAAGACTCCAACCTTTTCCCTCCTTCAAACGTTGGTCTAATACTAGGATGCTCCTTAAACCTCTGAAACTCCTTAAATGGAGATAGGTAAGGATTGGTGTAATCCAATCCTACGACAAAGCCTACTGCAACCAGAGGTGTTTCTTCATTCAAATGATATAGAAACGATCCGCCATATGTATTTCTGTTAAGTGGCCAGCCAACCGTATGCTCCACTGCTCCGGGTCGATGTTTGCTTAACTCTATCTCCCAAACCTTTCAAAAAAAATATCATACTTTAGAATATAAAACATTTTATATTTATATAATTTTTAAGTTTGTTTAGGCGTAACTCAATGATAATTACTTCTTTCAATCCGAGGCCGTATGTCTGCGGCTCGCAATCTTTCCGAAGATTCAATTTCTTTGTTAACTGTTTCGTCAGATGACCGTGACAGCCTTCTGCAAATACGGTACATTTTGCATGAAGTTCCATACCCCGTTCGAATGTCTCTTTGGGCGAGCCGTCTTTAGCAATACCAACATCATTTGTGGCCACTCCTTTAACGGATCCGTCCTCATGATATAAAATCTCAGCCGCTGCATAACCAGGATATATCTCGACACCAGCAGCTTCTGCTTGCTCGCCAAGCCATGTCACTACATGGCCTAATCTACAAATACAGAAATATAAATGTTTACAATGGGAACAAACGTATACAGTTTACAGTATAACCATTCATGGATCTCTATATATGACTCGCGTTAAATTTAAATTTACCTTACTATATAATTCCCATGATTATACATTGGCATCCCCTTGAAGATAGGTATAGATATCCTCCTCTTTTCCGTGAGAAATGCAAATTTATCTTCCGTGACAGGAGTATTTAACGGCGCCCCTAGTTCCTTCCAATTTGGAAAGAGCTCGTTCAGGGCAATCGGGTCCAAGCAAGCGCCACTGAGGATATGGCCACCGATCGCAGATGCCTTTTCAACAAGAGTAACTCTGAGTTCCTTGCCATGTTTCTCAGCCAGTCTACGGGCCTGAATAGCTGCCGATAATCCCGCTGGACCACCACCGATAATTAGAATGTCGGTTTCGTCCACGTATCTCTCCATGTTCACATCTGGCAGATAAAGTAAAAAACATTCTCAATGCATTATCCGTATTGTTTTGATGAATGAAAAAAATCGAAAGAGAGAGAGACATACCTTTCCATCTTGAGTCCGTCTCCCTAGGTTTCACCGTATAATGAGTGGTGATCTCAGGAAATTTCGCGTCCGAGTAAGCCCTCTGAAAAATCCTTTGCAGCCTCTGTACTGCCAAAATGCAACCAAAATTAAACTAGAACATGCAGGTTCCTGTACTCTAAATTAGAACATTTTATTGTGTATAATGTACATACAGTAAACGCATTATATTTGCATGTAAAAGATACACGGATGAAAGATAAAGAAAGTTATATATTAAAATATTTTTAATTTATATATACATCTCAAATTTTCCAAATTTTATTTCAAATTATTGACACATATGCACAGTCATGTGTAACTGTTATATCGACATATCGATCACGAAATTCTAACTTTGCAAAATTTCGCGTTTTTGCACAAATCGTCTTTTTTTTTGTTACAACAAAACAAATCTTTTTTCTCCTGTTTTTCTTTTGTTTGGAATAAAAATACGTTTCTATTGTGGCAGAAACAAAAATTTATTTCCTCGAATAAGTTTCTTTTGCGAGCTTTTAGCGCTTAAAAATATAAAAATAACAAGTTCTCGCACTTTAAAGAAAGAAGGACCGAGATGGAATGTGCAGAGTAAAGAGATATTTATATATCGCGGGATCAAAGGGCACTTATGTTTGTCTATCACGTAACGCAATCGCTCCGAGATTAAACGCTCGATATTGATGAAGGTTAGTCTACAATGAGATGTATCGTTAGATCATAGTCGTAAGTCATAAGTCATAACAGCGCATGCAGTTGAGTCAGTCAACCAATGAGAACGAGCTGTTTTAGAAACTGTCAGAGCCAATGAGAGCGGAACGCGCGTCTTATAAGTTAGCGGAACAAAATGAGCAGAATCGATTCTAATTAATATTTTTATTTGTTGCTCATTTGTTGCTTAAAAGTTGTCAAAGAAAAAAATTGGTTGCTCTGCAAGTTTTTTTAAAAAAACGATGTTCTGCTAAAAGAAGATTTAAGTTAGCGTGACAATATGTACATATAATAACGAAATTGCACATAACAATAACGTAAGAATTTGTTGCTAATTTGTTGCTCGTAAAATAAATAAATAACAGCGGAAAACCTTAGCGTGCTGACAGTTATAAGAGTAAAGTATTAGAAAAAAATTTGTTGCTCGTTTAAATTTGGTACTGGCGTATTGTCTGAATTTGTTGCTGTCGAAATATCCGAGTTCCGAATTTGTTGCTTGCAAAATAAGTATAAACAATAGCGAAAAATCTCAGCGTGCAGCTAGTTACAAGAGTGAAGTATCAGAAAAAAATTTGTTGCTCCGGTCTTTTTGGTATTAAAAATATTCTATGGACCGTGCCCTATCAGAATATGCAACATATGATTTTGTTGCTCGCCTCTAACTGTAAATAAGCAAATTATTTATCTCCGCGTCGACCGTTATCTACGACTTCGATATCTATAAAAACTAAGTAAAAAAATTTGTTGCTCGGGTCTTTTTGGTATATTAAAATATTCTGTGGACCGTGCCCTATCAAAATATGCAACATATGATTTTGTTGCTTGCCCCTAATTGTAAATAAACAAATTATTTATCTCCGCGTCGATCGTTATATCTATATACGACTTCGATGACTAAAAACTAAGTAAAGCAATTTATTTGCAATTAGGGGCGAGCAACAAAATTATATGCTGCGTATTCTGATAGAGCACGGTCCATAAATTATTTTAATACCAAAAAGAGCCGAACAACAAAATCCTTTACTTAGTTTTTAGTCATTGAAGTCGTAGATAACGGTCGACGCGGAGATAAATAATTTGTTTATTTACAATTAGGGGCAAGCAACAAAATCATATGTTGCATATTCTGATAGGGCACGGTCCACAGAATATTTTAATATACCAAAAAAAGACCCGAGCAACAAACATTTCTGATACTTCACTCTTGTAACTAGCTGCACGCTGAGGTTTTCCGCTATTGTTTATACTTAGTTTGCAAGTAACAAATTCGGAACTCGGATATTTCGAGAGCAACAAATTCAGACAATACGCCAGTACCAAATTTAAACGAGCAACAAATTTTTTTCTGATACTTTACTCTTATAACTGTCCGCACGCTGAGGTTTTCCGCTGTTATTTACACTTATTTTGCGAGCAACAAATTAGCAACAAATTCTTACGTTATTGTTATGTGCAATTTCGTTATTATATGTATATTGTCACGCTAACTTAATCTCCTTTTAGCGGAACATCGTATTTTAAGAAAACTTTTACAGAGCAACAAATTTTTTTCTTTGGCAACTTTTTAGCAACAAATGAGCAACAAATAAAAATATTAATTAGAATCGATTCTGCTCACTTTGTTCAGCTAACTTATAAGACGTGAAAGCGGAGTTAGGCGGCCACGTTAACGACGTAATAGTAGCACGCGGAATAGTTCGGAATAACAGTTCTTTGAGTTTACACGTGACATCGGCGTACGGCAAAAAATCAGTGTCGAGATCAAGATCGCCAAGGTATTCGCCACCGCTTAGATCTAGTTTGAAATAACTTAGATTATCCCCGAGAAGAATGTCACCACGCCGATTTTACGTTCCAGATCCAGATCTCCCTTGTCTTATTCTCCTGGAAGAGGATCACCTCGCTTGCGTTCGCCGAAGCATCACCACTCAAAACACCATCTCGATTGAGATCGCCGCGACTTTCTTAAATTTGACGAAATGGATCCAGATCTCGATGACCTCGATCTTATCAAAATTGTTGAGAGACAACCATGCCTGTACAATAAGAGTTCTAAGACGTACAAAGCCATGGACAAACGTGCAATATGGACTCAAATTGGAGGCTTGTTGACCCATCCAAAAACAGATATTTTTATAGGAAATCATTGATGTTATTCAAAATAATGCTTGAGTGCTACTATTACAGTGCTATGGCTGCGGCCCACTTGACGCTACAAATGCTTCGAAGCATTCCCCTTCCCTGGTAGCAAAATAACGTCTCGAGACGTCATTAACCCTGATAGCACAGTGTCAGTTGGTGCCGTCATGATGCCGTCGTGGTGCTGTCAATATACACGAATTTCGTGCATATTAACAGCATCACGACGGCATCATGACGGCACCAACTGACACTGTGCTATCAGGGAAGACGTTATTAAGACGTCATTTGACGTTATTTTGCTACCAGGGTTCTTTCTTTTAATGAAGAAAGAAGAAGAAGAACGCTTCAAAGCATTTGTATAGCGTCAAGTGAACCGCAGTTTCTTTGCGTCTCCTTGATTGTGGACCGTTTGGATAGGGTTGATAATGTGAGACCTTCCTCTAAACTCTTTCCATATTCTAGGAAAACAAGCCATATGAAACGCTGGAAATCCTTAAGGACCCAGTGGAGCCGTAAGCAAAAAAGAAAACGTGAATATATACCATCAGGATCAGGTGCCAGCGCAGATACTCAAACTCAAGAATTTCGATTTTATGGAGAAATGAGTTTCTTAATACCGCATTATGTGCCAAGACCGTGAGTATATTTATTGCACCTCTGAATGCATAGCCTATTTCATTGTACAGTCGCGCTCAATGCTGTACAATGAAATAGGCTATGCATTCAGAGGTGCAATAAATATACTCACGGTCTTGGCACATAATGCGGTATTAAGAAACTCATTTCTCCATAAAATCAAAATTCTTGAGTATCTGCGCTGGCACCTGATCCTGATGGTATATATTCACGTTTTCTTTTTTTGCTCACGGCTCCACTGGGTCCTTAAGGATTTCCAGCGTTTCATATGGCTTGTTCTCCTAGAATATGGAAAGAGTTTAGAGGAAGGTCTCACATTATCAACCCTATCCAAACGATCCACAATCAAGGAGACGCAAAGAAACTGCGGTCCACTTAACGCTATACAAATGCTTTGAAGCGTTCTTCTTCTCCTTCTTTCTTCATTAAAAAAAATGGAGAAGAAGAATGCTTCGAAGCATTTGTAGCGTCAAGTGGGCCGCAACCATAGCACTCTAATAGTAGCACTCAAGCATTATTTTGAATAACATCAATGATTTTCTATAAAAATACCTGTTTTTAGATGGGTCAACAAGCCACCAATTTAAGTCCATATTGCACGTTTGTCCATGGCTTTGTACGTCTTAAAACTCTTATTGTACAGGCATGGTTGTCTCTCAACAATTTTGATAAGCTCGAGGTCATCGAGATCTGAATCCATTTCGTCAAATTTAAGAAAGTCGCGGCGATCTCAATCGAAATGGTGGTCTACGTGGTGATGCTTTCGGCGAACGCAAGCGAAGTGATCCTTTTCGAGGAGAAGACAAGGGAGATCTGGATCTGGAACGTAAAATCGGCGTAGTGACACTCTTCTCGGGGATAATCTAAGTTATTTCGAACTAGATCTAAAAGCGGTGGCGAATACCTTGACGATCTTGATCTCGACACTGATTTTTTGCCGTACACCGATGTCACTGTACCTTATACTCAAAGAAATTTTATTTAGTCCATTCGCCAGGTCGATTGAGCATTTTTATCGAGGTTGATGGCTTAAGTTAATGTTTTTTTTTATGTTTTTTGGGTCGTAGAACAAGAATCTGTAAATAATTTTTTTCGTAAGTTAATGCAATAAAAAGTTATTAATAATTTATTTGTTTAAATTGCCCTAGCGATCAAACTATACATCTTATAAAAAAATGAATTGAAGAAAATTTGTTCCTCTTTTCACGACAAACATAATGGCGTTTAAATTTTTCCAAAATCTTGATTATTGACGGAAATATGTCAATTTTTAGGTAATTACTGCCTACGCGTCACGGAGTACCCTAGGCGTGCGCGCTCGCGCTCAAGTCAAATAAAAGGAGCAAAAAAAATAAATTAAATTAAAATTGAAGGAGCAAAACTCGTGTGGTACAATTGAGCGCGAGCGCGCATGCCTAGGGTACTCCGCGACGCGTAGGCAGTAATTACCTAAAAATTGCCCATACAGCACAGGTTGTTGCAGAAAATTTCCAGAAAAGTTTCAAAGTTGCAGAAAGCTTCCAGAAAGGTTCCAAATCATTTGAATCCTTTCCGAAAGCTTTCTGCAACAATTTGTGCTGTATGGGTGACATATTTCCGTTAATAATCAAGATTTTGAAAAAATTCAAACGCCATTTTGTTCGTCGTGAAAGAAGGAACAAATTTTCTCTAGTTCATTTTTTTATAGGATGTATAGTTTAATCGCTAGAGCAATTTAAACAAATAAATTGTTAATAACTTTTTATTGCATCGACTTACAAAAAAACTATTTACAGATTCTTATTCTACGACTCAAAAAACATAAAAAAACATTAACTTAAGCCATCAACCTCGATAAAAATGCTCAATCGACCTGGCGAATAGACTAATTATTCCGAACTATTCCGCGCGCTACTATTACGTCGTTAACATGGCCGCCTAACTTTGCTCTCATTGGTTGGTCGTAAGTCGTAAGTCGGTGTCATAAATATTGGCCAAATGCCAATATTTATGATATCGTCTTTACGAGGGTTACGACTGAGTTATAACAGGGATAAGACGCGGGTATGACTATACCATGGACTATACAAATGTCAGAGTAGGAGCCTGCCTCACAGATTCCGAAACAGCCCGTTCTCTCATTGGTTGCTTGAATGCGCTGTTATGACTTATGACTTACGACTATGATCTAACGATACATCTCATTGTAGACTAACCTTGAAATAAAAGACAAAAGCATAAAAAATGCAAATTAAATAACACCACTGCATTTATTCCAGGCAATAAGTAAATTTATTAACGGAATAGCGCAGACGCGATTCAACAATCGCGGAAAATGAGCGACAAAAAAATATATTACGTACGAATCACAAATACTTTTTTACGATACATTGAACGCGTCCTTTAACGACGTTACATAACGCGCGATATATTTTATAAATTTCGCTAATCGCCTCATTGCCTCTCTCGCGAAATGTTATCGCTAAAGGCGAGTTCGATCGTTCATTCTTCGAAAACGGAGCAGTTAATTCTAAACGATACGTTCTTTTTTTAGTCGAGTTGTCAATACGTCGCGATAAGGTTATACATGGCTGAAATATCCTGATGACGTCGACGCACTTACTGGTGCCGGACGCATTGAATATCGCGAAAGCCATAATCAATCGCGCACAGACAACACACAACTACCGATCGGCACGATCGGCGATTTGACAATTAGAATTACATGGAAAAAAAAAAAGTGACACATTCGCCGCTGTTCGCCGCGTGTCGTTCGGCGCAAGTAGCGCCTGCAAAGAATAAAATTCTGTATCATTCGCTCGCGATCACGTAATTAGACGCGTCCAGGTCAGATGTCGCTGTCAGCGAGTTCAGCAAGCAGAGAGATCGTCTGTAGGTAATGCGCACGATTTTGTATAGTTCACTTCCGTCACGTTATGCTTCTGCAGGTTTACGATTTTTTTTTCTAAAGAAAATCAAAAAATCGTGGACATAGAAAAAAAATCACAAAATCGTGCACATTATCTATAGTCTATAGGATTCGGTAAACAGCCAAAACGCGCGCGGACATGATATCCACTCTCATTCTCTCTGGTGCGAGCAGTCCTTTTGTAATATTTATTGCTTTACTGCTCCGATTGTAAACAATGCGAAGCCGACGGTCGGTCGAGAGGGAAACTACGCCGTGTTTGTGTTGCAGCCAGCAATGGCCGCGTTCAACAGACGCAACTGTTGAGTTCGTCTTATCAACACTCTACGTTGATTGGTTGGTTCTAAAAGTAAGAGCTAATCACGTTCGACTGCTACTGAGCAGCTTGGTCTGCTGAACGCGCCTAATGCCAGCATTAGAGGTGATGGCCTGTCCGTGCGTGGCGTGGCGCAGGGTTTTATCAAAGAATCTTGTTGATTCTTTGATAAAATAACAAAATACCAACGACATCATCGGAGAAATAAAACCCCGCATCTAAATCCAATAGTTATGTATATGTGACGACCGCTGAATTGTGCGAGGAATTGCCAAAAATATCCGATTATTTGCTATTAAATTCCCAGACTCCATTGTAGTGAGAAAACTAAGCTTAAGGATATAAACTGTATAAAAATAATAGGCAAATCCAGGAGAAAAAAAAAGCGAGACATTCATAGAATTCGGTTTTAACATTTTTTTTTTATTAAGCGGTATCTCCATAATTAATGTAGAGAATCTAAGCCGATTTTTATAGAGTAGACTTTTTGAATTAAAAAAAAAACTTTTTGAGAAAGTTATAGCTTGCTAAAGTTTCTTTGATGACGGTAACTTCAAAAGGTATGACGTCATTTCTTATTATAAGATATGACGTCACAGCACATTTTCATGTACTATATATATTTTCTTCAATTTTAAAGATATTGCAAAAATTCAAAAAGTTTACAAAGAAAGTATGCCATGATCTATCTCAGACCGCTTAATAAAAAAAATTCATGTTAAAACCGAATTGTTACACCAAATCCAAGCAAAGCACTCGACGCAGCTAAAAGTCAAACAGAACAAACTGCGCGGGAACAAAAAAAAACAGCAATGAACTTTGAACTATACCTAATTGTATTTTTACGTATATATATCGTATTTTTAATAAAAACGTATGTAAATGATTAAAAAACATAATGCATTACATAGAAGATGAAGTTGATTATCCTTATACTATTACATTTTGTTATTCTTTACACACAACAAAAAAACGTAATTTAAGTTAATCGCTTATAAATTGATGGATAAAACCACTTGTTGAATGATGGATTTAATTCTAGCTGGAAATCAAGTTCAAGTACAAGCGCTTCATAACGCGTCATTTCAATTGCTACGAAATCAAAATTTATTATTACTCTTTAAAGGATATACATTATATCACGCAATACAAATAATTATAAATCGCGTTATAATTCGCATTTGATGGACGTTCTTACAAAATAACTTGTGTATACTTTATAATTTTTATATATATTCTTTCATAACATGTTTTATCGACAAAAATATTTTATTTTTTTCTCAAATAACTTTTCTTTTTTAATTTATGTGGACCCGTTTATATCCAGAGCAACACCTCCGTATCACGTCGCCGCTTTCAATAGAATGTAATAAATATACAAGATTAGAAGATGATTCACGCATCACCGCATTTCCCTGATGTTCATATGGGAAAGAAAAAGGGAAGAGATATAACTGGACGTTTAATGCACCTCATGGACCATTTCTCATGGCGACATCAGCGAATTACAAGATGCGAAAAAAAATGGGACAGTATTTGATACTTTGTGACTTTCTTTTTGTTTCTTCCTATTAGATATATTTTGCTATACGTTCACAGTAAATAATATTCCTTTTTAATTCTCAAATATCTTCTCTAAAAATTCCTGCTATTGTATATAAACATATATCTATGTATATATTTTGTATTCTTGTTACTTTTTTTATTAAAGTAATTACGATATATATAACATATATATATATATATATATGCCATATATATATATATATATATATATATATATATATATGGAGGGGTTAAAGCTATAGTGGTGTAAGTCACTTTTTTTTACCTTTCGAGTTAAGTTCATAGATGCAGTCTACACATGCAGATATGTTGAAAAAAGAAGAAAAAAAGTGGTCAAAAAAATTGACTTAACATTACTACGGCTTTAACCCCTCCATATAATGATTACAATGCATGTAATATCACTGATAATAGAACTGATAATGTTTTGTTTTCTTAAAAAATGTGCCAAAATTGTTCAACGGGATATATTTTTAGAAAGAAGATTCTTATATATATTTTATATTTATCGTTTAATTAAATTTGATCATTGATACGTATCTACGTTTTATACGTTTATTTTTAACGTATATAAAAGTCAAATAATACATACGATATTTCATATACAATATATCTTCTCTGTTTCGCTAGATTGACTGTCAACCGCGCAGGGCAAGAATGAAAAATCCAAATACGAAACATTTGTTAGACTTTTAGCAGTTAGACTTTCGCAGCCCTTTCGCTACATTAAATTATTCAATTTTATTGAATCATTTTCTTTCTCGACGTTCCTCTTAACGACGACTCCACGTTCGGAAATATATACCCGTGGGGCAGTAATACCGGATATCATTCGGAAATGATATCCGGTTTCGACACGTATTATGCGTGAAACGCATGATACACTCTTTGCTTTTAGATAATTAGATAGAAATATTCTATAAGAAGGCGTCATGTCATTCACGACACCGAGACATGCATTAACAGTGCTGTTATTGTCACGACACGACGACAGTATACATATCTTTTATCTACTTCGCGCTTTGCGCTTTCGTGTTGACGGTTTAATTTGATTAAGCTCTTCGAGCGAACGACTTTCTTATTTTATCTTCAATCTAGCAACTTCACCATCAGTTTTAACGCCTGATGAGGCGGCGCCGGTCTGATGGACTTGTCCAATTCCGCATACGAGATCTCTGCCTCCACCTTGAAACCGTGCTTCAGACAAACCTTCTGTGAAAATGCGCCGGTCGCGTCGGCCTTACACACCTGCAATGATATAATATACCAAATTGATTCTTATTTTCTTTATTAATTTCTATTTTGAATAAAATTAAGATCTCTCTCTCTCTCTCTCTCTCCTCTCTCTTATTTTCTCCTTTTAGCGTCAGCCTAATAATATGAATAAACAATATAACGAATAAATTAACAACCTCTTATTTTTCTAACTGTAATGATTAAAATTAAAAGAAACAAAAGTATTAATAATCATAATTAATAGTGACTGTTAATCGACTTTACGGTAAATATCATCTACATATACCGATACTTAGCCAAGATATATTTCTAGAATCAATGTTATTCGACAAATTAAAACTTTAGCCACTACATTCTGAAAGTTATTAATAATAAAAATAATGCATTTATTCGTATTATTTATTAATGACATTTTATAATTTACTTATAATATTTAATTTATTCATTATATTAATCTGATCCTTTGCTGTGGGAGGGGAAGAGCGAGGGTGCAAGAAATACCTTTCAGAAAAGTAACGAGTGATGAATTGCAATTATACCTCATGAAGAAGTTAACGAAAAATCATCCCATGCATATTAACCGAAGAGCATGCTGAAACAAAAGGAAAGTGTGTGCTGTGTACGCAAACCAATCATGTCAACGCAACGATCTTAAATTAATAAAATAAAAATAAAAAATACGAGAAGCTCTCTTTATAACATGTAAAATCAATAAAATATCTGCATAAATATATATATTGCCGCTTTAATAAAAAAAAATTTTTTTTTGCGAACTTCGTAAATGTCGCAAAAAATTACATTGATTTTCTTCCTCTGCAAAAAGAATTGATGAATAATTTCTATCTGTGATATTCTAAGTATACAGAACAAATAAAATTTCACAATTAAAATAGATCAATTTATGATTAAGTTGAAATTAAGAAGAGATAGAATTATATATAAATTTATAATTAAAATTTCATAGACAAATAAATTCAAATAGATAAGTTAAATATAAAAGATAAATGAAAGAATAAATAAATTATAAATAAGTAAAAATCAAGTTAATTTACCTTGAAATCAGCATTTTGGGCGGTTTTCAAGCTATCGGCTATGAGAATATTGGCCAAACCTTTGCCGCGGTGATCCGCGTCAACGCTGAGAATCCGACACTCGAATAGCTCATCCACATCATACTTGGCGAACAAATCAACCTTGTCGTTTAACTTATAGAGTAATCTGAAGATCGTCTTGAACTTTTCGTCATCCAACTCGTCGAGACGCCGCTCTGCTTCCTCGCGCTCACCTTTCTTCAGAATACCATTTAGTGCCATTCCCGCTATCTGATAAAAGTAAATTTTAAATTAATTCAATGATTCTTCGTTATGTTAAAACCAGATATTGCAACCTCCAGAAATAAAAAAGTAAATAGAAATAAAACTAAAAGATTTTAATTATCGTTATAAGAAAACATAGTTATGGGAATAAACAGAAAAAATTATAAATTTAAAAAATATTAAATTAATCAGAAAATTCTTTCCATTTTTTAACTGTATTGCAAATTAATAGTTTCTATACAAATAAAAATATAAATGATGAATTTCCTATATGAAGAAAATGGTTAATAGAGTATTTAAAAATAAAAAAATTTATTATTATCACTTATTTTAATTATAAATAATTATCACTAATAATGTAAGAAATATTGAATTGTTAAAATATTTATAAGTAAATAAATAAATAAAAACAAAAAAATTTGAAACAAGTTAATTCTTCTTTCAAAGTAATAATGAAGCAATTATTATATGTATTTCATGAGTGGGGAGGGAAAGGAAGTCGCTCACCACTCCCTTCTTATTCACTAGCATCCTGGAGTAACCCTGCTTCAAGGTGAAAAGGCAGTGTCGCTCAAGTTCGCGCTGAGATTCCCCCCTCGCGCAAAGCCCTACGGCGTTGTTGAGCGGCTCATCGGCAAAGAAGTTCCATCTCAGATGGTGGATCGCCTCCTCGTAGCGATCTTCCGGTACATCCACGACCGTGAGACAATCCTCGCTAGAAGACGACGACATGTTTCGGGTGGCGAATTTTATGCCGCGCACTGAAAGCAATTTCCACACGCGCATCTCCTCGTGAAGAAGGGTGGTCACCACCTCTCGTGTGAGAAAACTGCCTCCCATCCTCCCGTAAAATATTGATCGACTTAGTTCACTGGCGAGTACACTAGGTCAGTTGTACACGTCGATTGTGCCACGTTAATTGGGAAATAAAATAATTTTACGAGATTAATCAGAATTACATTAAAATGACCTGATTAATCTGTAAACAAAATTTTTATTAAATCAATTTATATTCTTTTTTAAAAAGAGTTATCACTATCTGCCATGTCGAGATTGTAAACATAAAAGTTGTTTGCGCGCAATATCTATATCATCAAATTTCAATTCCACTTAAGAAGTAAATTCGTTTGAGCGAATCGTGGTTTGAAAATTTTGAAATCAATTTTATTGAATAAATTAAATGTATATGATCAAGATTTGCATTTCAATGATTCGGCGTCTTCTTCTATTTTAAATATCTCGTGTTCACATTTTTGTAAAAATTTGAAAAGAACAGAATAATAACGACAAAGCAGATTGTGGTAATTAATAATTAAAAGATAGTACAAAATATATATATACATATACATATATTTATTTATCGGATTGTACAATTCCTCGCATCATAAAAGCCAGAAATGATACGAATGATGATGGAATGATTTGCGATATATGGAATTAAAATAGTAAACCCTCTTCGTTATTTAAAATTAAAATACTCGGAATACTTTTAACTGTAAGAAGTAATTGCGTTGATGTTGCATGCATATTACATAATTACATGCATGATACATAATTACTAATTTATACAAATTGCTGCCCAACAAATACTATAAAAATGTATCTTTCGAGAAATAAACAATATTAACAATGGCTTTTTTAAAGCGGAAAAGGGACTGCCAACGACATTCTCTAAAATGTACATACGAGACTGTCGTGGTTCCGATGTAATTTATGAATGTTCTTTCTATTTAGATATTAACATCTTAATTTATAATGTATTATTTACAGTATTTAAAACAGCACATCATCATCGCTTTCATCAAGCAGATTTGCAGCGTCAAAATATTGTCCAGTTGCAATCATTTCTGCTCTTTCTATTTCAGCCTATAACAGCAGAAAGGAAAATTCAGAGATTTAGTTACTAAACCATTAAAAAACACATAAATAATGGAACACATTCTTAGGATAATAATAAGTAGAAAAAAATATTAATAGCATTAATAAAATAAATTATCTAAACGTACCTTTGCCTTGGCAATCTTCTTTTTATCCTGAATCTTCTTCAGCCGATAAAACTCCTCTCTTTCGAGCTCATCAAGCTCTGAAATAATATAGGCCAGCGTTCTCTCAATTCGTGGGATGATAACGTGCTCGATAGCATTGACACGTCGATTCGTGATCTTGATAACTTCGTCGAGAGTAACAAAACTCGTTTGCAGCGACGCCAGTTCTACGAGCAATTTCACTGCCCGCTGATAGTTCTTCTTCAGTTTGGCCAATTGTTGACCGCCTCTGGCCAGACCTGCTAATTCGTAAGTGTCCGTTCCATCCTGATAGGACTCGAATATCGGTAGGTTCACACCGGCAACGTTGTCTTTCTTAGAACGGATCTTGATCTGTGCTTTTGTCACATTTTGCAGAACCACCTGATTGAAATCTCCCGTAGCAAATTTTGCTTCGGCCAACGAGAAGGCTGCCTCCTTCATCACTTCACCCATCAGAGTTTTGGTCTAAAAATAAGAAAAAGAATAATGCACAAATTAGATCATATACATAGGTATATAAATGTATGTGTATACGTACATATATAAATAACAATATATAAAAATTCAATAATAATATATAAAAAGAGATAGATGAATTAAAACTAGAGTAAATAATATGATAGACAGTGTACAATAGAGATAATAAAATTGACAAAAATTAATCATACTTCTATGATTTTCCCTAGTATCATTCTGAAGCGCATTTGCAGTGCGTCTGCCTTTTTCTTCAACAATCCATGTCCCTTTTGTGCTCCTTGTAAGCGAAACTTCATCAACATTTGGGCCCTAAGTACATAAACTTTAATAAGTGCATAGTCTATGATAAATGAATAAGAATAACTAAATAATAAAATGTTATAAGTCTTAAAACATATCTACTAGTATCTTCATTTTCCAAATTGTTAAAGTATACTAATCTTGTATACTTAAAATACATATTACTGTTCATAAATTTTGTATTACGTCATTAAATATACAAGTTCGCAAATTAAATTTCTTGACAAACAATTGACATTTTTGCTGCAAAGCAGGGAAAATAAAGAAATAAAGAACTTCGCTCTCTTACACAAACATCTCGACAAAATATTTCTTAAAATGTATCGTGTGACAAACACTTGCAAACAGAAATTTGTAAATTAATATTCTTCACGAAAATTAAGACGTTCTGGTAAAGTAAAACAGAGTCAGAATCCTTAAATAAACATTCATGTTCCTTTAACAGTTGAAGGCTGGGGTTACACCCAGTGGTGCAGTATGTTTTAAAACGGAATTCTGCTCGAAAATAATGACGACGCATGATATACGAATAAAATCGTCGAGATTTTGTAAAAATTAGTATGTTAAAACAAGTAACTTACCCCCGAGAGGGGAAAATCGGTAGTCTGTCTCTGCCTGACATTCTCGATCACTGTGCATCAGCAGACAGGAACGGGATTGATCAGCTGACTTGAGCTGACACGAGAGACCGGAAGTCTAGACATCAGTTGCGTTCTCAACGGCGCGCGACTTTAAAACGTACGACTTTAATACGTACACGTAGTATGTGCATAGACCAATGCGGTTGCTAAAAACAAATACAAAATGAAAATTGACATATTCTTTATAATTAATTTAACATATACCTTTATTTGATTTAATGTACATTTTGATACGCTCATATAAAATCAAACGTAAATATAATTGGAATAAAAAATACATAAAATCAAATCATACTGAAATGTAACGTAGAAGTCTCGTATTTTTTGTCAAAATAAAATCTCTGTAATATTATCATTGAATATTATCATAATACTTGGCAGACAATTTAACTTAAATGTTGGAGAAAAAGATTTCTATTGATTATTATTGCAGAATTTTTATCTTTCAGCAGATATTTTACTAAAACATGAAATTGATCAACCGTCTATACTGTCTGTAGGAATAATTTTATGTAAGTTAAAAGATAACGTATTAGCTATAATAAATATGTATATGTACTGGTTTCCATTGTTAATTGAAAATTTACAATTTACGTATCTATATTTAATACACGTCGTATGTATATAGGTATGTAGATTTTCAGCGAATACCGGCATTACCGACAGTGAATATCAAAACTGAGGGACGTAAACAAACTGGTAAGGTTAGTAGAATATCGAATAACTGAAAATTTAGCCAGAGAACATAAAAACAGCTGCTCTGCTAAATAAAGAGAAATTAGAAGCTGAGTTATCTAAAGTTTCAGATGGAAAAAATTAATATCGAAAGTTGTATTTTTTTTTTTAATGAATAAAGGAATGTAAGTGAAGGTTAGTTGGTTCAAAATCAACTAATTATAATGTAAGTTTTGAAAATGAATTGGCTAAATATCTTGATGATATAGCAGAGATTGACAGCAAAACTGTGCAAAAGTTTTAATAGATCCTGGTTAGGGAAGCACTAGAAGAGGATATAGAACTGTCAAAAAATATTGCATTATTGTGACGTTTCAGGTGCAGAGTTAAATTGGAGCTGAGGATGTGGATTGGGATAAAATATTGCCTGCAGAAACGATTGATGAAGAACGTGAACAGAAATGCAATTGCCGTAATTTAAATAATGCAGAAACTTGTTACTAAAATTCCAAATAGTAACAAATGCTGGAAAACGTGATTGTAGATCTGTCGCACTGGAACCAAAGTGTAGATTTTAAGTTAGCAAAAGAAGATGGAATAATTGGAATACTTCACAAAGCAACCCAAGGGCTAAAATATGTAGATACAATTTATGCAGAAAGAAGAAAAGCCGCCGAAGAAGAGAATTTGATGTGGGGTGCGTATCATTTTGGAATAGGAGAAGACGGCAAAGACCAAGCTGAACATTTTCTGAAAACAGTCGGAAATGTTTCTCAAGTAACGCTAGTCCTTGATATTGAAGAGAACCCAAATGGGAAAAATATAACGCCGAAACAAGCGGAAGAGTTTGTTAATCGAGTTCATGAGGCAACTGGGCGTTTTCCACTGATCTATGGAAGTCCTTATTTTCTCAAGGATTTTGCTACACCAATTTTAACAAAATGTCTGTTGTGGGTGGTAAAATGGGATGTAAGACCAACGTTACCAAGAGGGTGGAAAAAATGGGTTCTATGGCAATACACTAATGGTCAATTAGGACCTGAACCACATTCTGTGAAAGGGATTGGCCCATGTGATCGAAATAAATTCAACGGAACACTAGAAGAGTTAAAGGATTTTTGGGTATCAAAATGTTACTGAAATCATTCAAACAATTATTCCACAAACCACCAAAATCATAAAGTTTGGTATAGGATATCTTTAATATTTTGGATCAAAATGTAAAATAAAAACCTGAAGATCTAAGCAGGCAATTTGAAGTTACCAAAGGGCTGAGACGGATGTGCATCACCAACATTATTACCTGCAGATGTAAGTTTTTCGAATACGTGAAAATATGTTTATGAAATCATAATTTGTAATCTCCTCTATGTTATTTGTTATTTATAATATAGATACGAAGTCTGATTTTGCTTGGGGAAATGTGTCTCATAAATCTTTACAATGATTCTTTATGATGTCTGTGATTGTAAGCACATATCTCGCGCGAATTATCTTATCTGATTATATATATCTACTTGATAAATCGTATTAATTGTATTACAATTATCAACAATTTATTTAACATTTTTCCAATATATGCGACATTTATGCACAAAAATAAATTTAATTTTTTTGGAAATGCAGCATATTATGTTATCATGATCGCGATGTTAGGTACTTTTATCTATTATAATCATGCAAGTAATGATGACAAAAATATTTTGGACATTTTGGTTACACTATTTAGAGTAAAAATAACTTCCGAAAAGGCAGAAGATACATTTATAAAAATGCAGAACACTGCATAAAAAAAATTAGGTTATACATTATTCAGTATCTTTCATATATTATCAATCTTCAAATTTTTATGAAATTCTGTAAAGTAACTGAATTGTCTAAAATTATTTAAAATCACCCGTGTAACTTAATGTTATAATTCAAACAATATTATATAATTCTGTGTACCCATTTCCATATATATCTTTAATATTTATGTACATAAAATCACAATGCGGTTCAGTATAATACAATCTGCCCAGGTTTCAAAACCTGTCTTACATTCATATTAATCCTAGCTTCGGTGATGTAAGTTCGTGCTTTGCGCCAATCGTCCGGATTGTACGCGGGACCTTCACTATTACCTTCACAATTGTCGTCCCAGGGTGCTTTGGACGCTGGTAAAATCCGCGGCACTCCGTGATATCTCAGACGGGAGCTTCCCGACATTATCACTACGTCTCCACTTCGCAGAAAAATAGCGTTAGCCGGATCTTCCTGTCTAAGACCACCAATCAGAAATACCGCTGTCTGCCCGAAACTTATGGAGAAAAGTGGCGCTGTAACGTTCGTTTCCGAATGATCCGTATGCCCCGCTAAAGTTGAGCTCATCCGATAGTAATTCACAATCGCAGCTTCCGCTTTGAAATCCGAGAAACCTAATGCTTTTGCCAAAACGGACGTTAGGCCGGATAATTCCGTCGGCATGTCGCTTTTCGAGTTTTCCGAGTATAATTTTGTGTCCCAATTGTGATGATATCCCAGTGTCGCCCATCGCAGCTTGGGTAGGAGAGTTTTAGCCCTGTCCGTTCTATGTACAACAAATAACAACCAACAAAATCTTAATATAGATATCAATACAGATTTTCATTAGACAGCTATATTATTGAATTATTACAAAAATATTCACTAAAAATATTAATCTTCAAATTTAAGTTTTTTACCATATAAAAGTTACATCACTAATTTGACTACTAATTTGACAATCATTCCTTACTGAAAACATATGTCCCACCACGTTTCGTTATCTAAAACGTTATGAGCGTCTATATTTAACTTGTATGGCTCCTTAGAGTAATCTTTCAGACATTTCGTGATCCAGTATCGTTGGCCATCAGGTGTAAATGGATTCTGGATAAAGATGAATCCTAAAAGTAAAGATAAGCAGGTATATAGAATCAAGTATGTTAATTACTACAATTTCTTACGAAACGGTATTATTATTAGTTAAAAGTAATATTGTATAAACAAAGTTTAAACAAACATTGATGTAACATGAAAACAATATTATTGACGATATTGTTATTTAAAAATGAGTTCAATTATTGTTATTTTATAAAAAATTTGCTCACCAGGAATGGCCAATAACTCGTAAATGCTCCATTTCCTCACCGAATTGAGGCCGAAATTGTTCTCGGTCCATTCGCCAGTTACGCGCGCCTCGACCTTTCTAACCTAAAAACAACATTCGCGATTAACTCTCGAAATAGGATATACGAATCGCGATATCACGTACCCCGACGCGATCTGGACTTTCGAGATCGATCACGTTGCCGAGATCGGGTGTGGGATTTCGGCTTTTGTAGTATTTGAAACTGTCCCGAAACATTTCTCCTCGATCATGCGGGCCGCCATGTTTCCTTCGCACTTTGCTAGAGCTAGCGCCAGCGGCCAAACGCGAGATGACTCAGATGACGTCTACGGGCGCTTTCTTTCGTCGAATTTCGAAATACGATTCTAAACATGCGGGGTTGAAATCGCGCTCAAATCATGCCAAAAAAGTCGGAAAGAAATAATATATGTAGAAGTTATGCGGGCAACGTGACATTTTATAATCACATTTTATGTAACTGGGTTTAGAAACTATATCTGTACATCCTATAGATCCATAAAGATTATACAGAAAATGGGTATAGGATTCGATACGAAACATAATAGCACACGCAAACAAAATAGATATAAAGATCGAATACTGAAGGGATGTGTTGGATATAAAACTTAATTTTATAAAGTCTGGCAAAATTTTGATTGTCGCGTTTGCGCGGTAAATAATTCGATTCTTAGACCATGCGTGTTGGAGCGTATCGACAGTATACGCTCGCGGATATACTGTCTGACTAAGAGCGGAAAAACGTGTCCGAACCGGGTGGACACGTAAACTATGCGCCACCCACTATTATTACTCAATATACTTTGCATATCTTCATCAAGCGCGAGATTACATCAGGAAAGCTTGCCGTTTTTTCTCACATTGTGTACCCGAGGTATTCGGAGGCCTTAGAGTCAACATCTAGAAGCATTGAGTTTCGAAAGTTTTCTTAAAATCTGAAAATAATGAAGAATAATAAATTTGTTTATATCATATAGAGTTACACAATAATATAATTTATTTATATTATACTTATTTCCAAAAATAAATAAACAAAAAATAATTTCCAAACTTTTTGTCTCGTCCACATTAAATATTGGTTAAATAAAAAAAGACTTGTTTTTTAAGATCAATACTTTCAAAAGATTTATGTTAATTTATTGTTATTTGTAATGTAATTTGTAATATATAATGTTTGATTTACGTAAATGAAAATCAAGGACTATTAAACGGAACTGTCAAGCAATTAAATGGGAAGTTATATTCCAAATTATAACGATCTTTGTTTGTAAAAAAAAAAAAATCGACTCATTCCTACGATCGCACGAATTACTCTTTATGAGTGAGTAAATTAATCGTCGCCCATTGCAAGTTAATCGGAGTTTGATCCAAGTCATCTTAAATCCGCCACTTGTTCGCGCGACGCGTGCAATAATCGTTTGTGACTAATTTTAGCGTGCGATTTTTCACATAATGCGGCATTGCCGAGAAACGGCGTGATTTCATAGGATAGCTGCGAGCAGGGCAGGGCACCGCGTGCAGCAGCGCCTCTCAAGGCTTTTCGAAAGCCTTTATACCGCGAGTAAATTAATAGACGCGGCAGGCCGCGGTAATAATGATCGTCCATTACCGTCGCGCTTCTATTCGCCATAAATCTCGCCCACCCGCCTAACCTGACCACACGCTAAATCCGTTGTTCACCCGCACACCTGCGACGGTCGTTACGTCGCGTATCGATCGCTGTTCGATCGACCCAAATCATCGTCGCGTTCGAAAAAGAAGTCAACGCATAGCAAAAGCTATTATCAGTCGACGAAAAAAAAGAATTAACGATCGCGATACACGTAAAAATTATAGAACAAATTAAAGACCGCAGAAAAAGTTACTAATTAATAAAAACGTCATAAAAATCAGTTTTCGTACATTACACCATTTCTTTCGCGATGAAGTAATAAAATTATGGCTTTTTCATTTTTCAAAAAATTAGACTGTCGTTTTTTTGTTTGCCTATTTTTTATCTGTTTTATTTAACGCTTGCGTTTTGTCTGAAATTAAATATAATATAATATGGAGCTCATTACATCTCCATTAATCGTGAACAACGAGATTGACATCGCAACAGCAGCTAACGTCAAATGATTTCCAATTCTGCAAATTAAAACGTAAAGTCCGCGTAAATATTTTTCACGGGGCTCTGTTTGTCTAGTCTTCGTCCAGGCGGCCGCGCCAGTGAAAAATCCTTCGCGCTGTCAGGAGACTGACGTTTTCTGGCAGAATTGAGGCGCTCTAGGAGTGCCTATAGAGAGGAGCGTGACACGCACGCGGATCGAATGTGCCGGCGTGACGCGGTAAGGGAGCGGTGCGCGACGCGCGTACTCTCCCTGACAGTTTCATGTCAACAAATGTCGCGGTCGAGTCGAGGCGTCGCGCCCAGCCGAGTCGAGCAGAGTCAGCCTGCTTGCCTGCCTGCCAGCCAGCCAGCCAGAGCCAGCCCCGGCGAGATCCGCCGGCGCGTATGGCGTGTATTCGCGGAGTCGCGGCCGCAGCCAATCGCGGCGACGCGCGACGTCACCGCCGGCCAATCGGCGCGCGCCGCGGTGACGACGCGGGCTAAATATAGCCGGTATATATCTAGGCCGGTCGCGACCGCGAATTATCCACAGTCGCGCGCCGGCGGCCGACGGAGGAAGATAAGTGGATTATCGAACGGAGCGGATTTTAAGTGCGTGCGCCTTGCGCGAAGTGCGAACACACCGGGGCGCCGGACAACCGGGACGTTTCGAAGGTAGGAATCCGATACAGATGCGCCTTTCAAAATCGAAACGTCCGTTTCTTTCGTTTAAACGCAATAAATTTCGCGTCGAAACAAACCGATCGTGAGAAGGTAGCTGCGGAAGGAAGGAGGTGCTCTCGCGTCAAATTCGAAGCACGTGTTCGCCATAATAAACATGAGCTCCGTTCGCAATAAACACGGCTCGTATGGCGTACGGCTATTCTCGAGCCGCGTCCGAGATCGGTGGACAGATCGCCGAATTGTTTCACGACTTTTGGCCAGGCGTGGATTTCGGTCGAGTGCGCCGCCGAGCGCGGCGTGAAGTGCGCAACGTACGGCACGGCGTGACGTTGCGCACGCGAGATGATCGAAGTACGCGCGTTCGATAGCATCGCGTGATCTGTACTATCTGTGCGATTTAATCGCTTTTTCTGCACTTTTCTTGACTTTCTGACATTATCGAAAGCGCCTGTCTTCTTAACTTCGCATATAGAAATAAATAGATTATTTGATATAATGTATGTACTTTAA
>JASTWP010001497.1:0-70693 GCA_030770255.1 Temnothorax ravouxi | reverse complement strand
AAACACATCGACCCTCATCAATTTCTCAAAGATGCGGGAGACATTGTACTCGATCGTGTGCGGAACGTCATGCAACGACATGGCAATGTAAAAATTAACACAGTGTTTAATGGTGAATTTGTTGCGGGTGACAAGCGCGCGAATAAAAGTATTGCAACGAGAAACTATGAAGTCTTTCGTGAGTCCGATCTGTGTGAGTGGTACAAGCGACACGTCATCGAGCCTACCTTAGCAAAGCTGGAAGAATTCCAGGAACGTGATAGCGAATGGGCGTTGTCGCGTATACTCAATTTAACGGTAAATGTGAACAAATATAATCCATTGCACGCGGGATTTTTTGTGGAAATACCGCGAGAAATTAAAAAGAAGAAAGCGGTGATAAACGTGCAATCAAGAGACAATGCATGTTTCGCATGATCCGTGGTGGCTGCTCTGCATCCAGCCCAAAGAAATGCAGAACGCGAATCGTCGTACCCTCATTACACGTCGGTGCTAGATCTTACGGACATTAAGTTTCCAATGACGTTGGATCAAATTAAAATTTTGAAAATCGCAACAAACATCTCCATCAACGTCTACAACATCGAAAAAAAACAAGGAACTTGCTATCTTGCCATTACGGGTTACTGATCGTAAGATGGGCAGGACACGTAAATCTGCTGTACGTGCATGATGACAACGTGGGACATTTTGCGTGGATCAAGAACCTATCCCGCCTCGTGAGCTCGCAATTGAGCAAAAATACGAACAAAAAATACTTTTGCGATCAGTAAGTACCTAGAGTTCTTTTAATAATATATAATATTTTGTGTATAAAAAAATTTATAATATTTGCGTTTATTTTTTGCAGATGCTTGCACTACTTCAGCTCCAACGAGAAATTGGAAGTCCACACCGTCGACTGTCAGGAGATGAATGACTGCGCGTTCAAGTTACCGAGCGATAACGACAAGTGGTTGGCCTTTAAGAATCATAGCAGAAAGGAACGAGTTCCGTTTGTCGTATACGCCGACCTGGAATGTACCCTGGAGAAGATGGAAGCGGATCCGGAAACTTCCAGGTACACATATCAGCATCATCGCGTGTTTAGCATAGGGTACTACGTGCGTTGCTCGTACGACGAGTCGTTATCTATGTATCGGTTTCGTCGCGATAAGGATTGCGTCGCGTGGTTCGCCGAGGAGCTAAGACGTTTAGCTCACGACGTAAAGACCATTTTGTCAACTAATATTCCCATGGCAGATTTCACGCGAGACGAGTGGGAAAAGTTTAACAGCGCAACGCACTGTCACGTGTGCGAAAAACCGTTTGAGCCAGACGACGTGCGAGTACGCGACCATTGTCACCTGACCGGCCGATACAGAGGTCCCGCGCATTCTAATTGTAACTTAAATTATAAAGATTCGCATTGTATTCCATAGTTTTTTCATAATTTATCGGGCTATGACGCACATTTTATTATAACTGAAATAGCAACAGCGTACGAAGGACATGTAGACTTACTCCCAATCACAAAAAAAATATATTTCGTTTACAAAAAATGTTCAAAGCACCGAAGATGAAGATAAGAAAACATGCGTCAAATTGCGATTTATCGATTCGTACAATTTTCTCACCGTTAATCTCGACAAATTGGCATCTTATCTCAGCAAGGATAAACTGCGAATATTGCAACGCGAATTTTGTAAAATATCCGCAGAAAATTTTGATTTGCTGACACGAAAAGGTGTATTTCCCTATAAATACATTGACTGCGTCGAAAAATTGGAGGACTTGTGTTTACCACCGCGCGACTCGTTTTACAGTTCATTGACAGGTGACACCGTATCCGAGAGCGATTACGCGCACGCCGCCGACGTCTGGCAGCGGTTCTCCATTCGAACGCTCGGTGATTACAGCGATTTATATCTCAAAACTGATGTCTTGCTGTTGGCTGATATCTTTGAAAATTTTCGCGATAGTTGCGTCGCGAGTTATGGACTCGATCCCGCGTATTATTATACTCTACCGGGTTTTACATGGGATGCCATGTTAAAACATACACACATCAATTTCGAATTGCTCACCGACATTGACAAGGTCATGTTTATCAAACGCGGTATACGCGGCGGTTTGAGTCAATGTTCAAACAGATACGCGCTGGCCAACAACAAGTACATGCAGTCGTATGATCCATCGAAACCATCGTCGTACCTGATGTATTTTGATGTAAATAACTTATACGGCTGGGCAATGTGTCAACCATTGCCATATGCAGATTTTCAATGGGTCGGCGACGTAACCAATTTTAATGTTATGGATGTCGCGTTAGATTCCTCGATAGGCTACATACTCGAAGTCGACTTGGAGTATCCACAACATCTTCACGACGCGCACACTGACCTACCGTTTTGTCCGACGCGCGATAAACCACCCGGTAAGCGGCAGGACAAGCTCCTCGCAACATTATACGATAAGAAACGTTATATCATACATTATCGCAACCTACAGCAGTGTACTCGTCACGGTCTCCGCATAGCAAAGATTCACCGCATACTGAAATTCGCGCAATCTCCATGGCTTCGCGATTATATAGAATTTAATACAAAATTTAGGACATTGGCCAAGAATAATTTCGAAAAAAATTTATACAAATTGATGAACAATGCCGTGTTTGGTAAAACCATGGAGAATGTGCGCAATCACGTTGACGTGCGACTCGTGACTCAATGGAAGGGTAGATATGGCGCGGAGGCACTGATTGCGAAACCAAATTTTCATAGCTGAAGCGTCTTTTCGGAGAATCTTGTAGCAATAGAAATGCGAAAACTCGAGGTGAAGTTCGACAAACCAATCTACGTGGGTATGTGCATCTTCAATATATCCAAGACATGTTTGTACGAATTTCATCACGAGTACATGTTACCGTTGTATCGCGATAAGTGTAAAGTCACGTACACCGATACTGATAGTCTCATTTATCACATCGAGTGCAACGATGTGTATGATATCATGAAGCGCCATATTCATAGATTTGACACTAGCGATTACGCGATCGATAATACATATGGTATCCCACTCGCCAATAAAAAAGTACCGGGCTTAATGAAAGACGAAAACAACGGTGCGATAATGACCGAATTTGTCGGGCTTAGAGCAAAGATGTATGCCTTGCGAGTAGACGGTAAAAAAGATACGAAAAAGGCTAAAGGTGTTAAGAGTAACGTCGTAGCTAGGTCGATAACGTTCGACGACTACACGCGGTGTCTGCGCGACGAAATTGAAATGTCGCGACAGCAGGCTTGCATAAGATCCAAACTACACGAGGTATACACCATATCCGAAACGAAAATAGCTCTAAGTCCGTACGACGATAAGCGCTACATTATACCCGGTTCTACCGAAACGCTGCCATGGGGACGTTATAAAATACCATTGTAAATATATTGTAAATACATTTAGGAAAATAAATGACACATTTGTGTGTATAATATGTTTTTATATTGTAATAAATTTTTACAATACATTATTCTTGTGTATCCATGAATTGTGTGAATTATCAAATCCTAACCACTTTACATAAACCTCATCCCCCCTTTTGCGCAAAACATTTTCAACGAGATACACGTCGGGATTAGCAACGCGATGTAACTCGTATTCGTAGAAGCCGCCGGCGATGGGTTTTCCGCAGGAATCTTCCAACAGATACGTCACGGGATTAGTTTTCTGCACTTTGACGATTCTAAACACCTCCGTGGTCCAATTTGGCGTGTATTCTTTCTCGAAGATTGTCTTAAATTTACTCACGCGTACCGAGTCGCCCACTTTGAATCGCGCGGGAGCAGCGATCTTTACGTGGCTGTACATTGTTGCTAGGAGCTTGTCGGCGATCGCGGGGGTAACATCGATGGGTCGCATGCCGATAGTTCGATGCTTTCGCGCGTTGTAATTCGATACGAGACCAGGCAGCGAGTCGATCCATTTGTAATTTCCATTGCGCGTAAACATTTTCCACATGTCGTTTTTGAGCGTGCGATTGAATCGTTCGACGACTGATGCCTTCATTACGGAATAGGTCGAATAGTGATTGATATTATGTTTCTTCAAGAGTTTCTGCACGTTTGCGTTGTAAAATTCTTTTCCCTTGTCAGTCTGCAAATTTTTCGGGCATCTTCCGCCGTCTCGAATTATTTTCGCCATCGCCGCAGTAATCTCGGTTCCGCTCTTGGCCTTGAGCGGTATGGCCCATGCGTGCTTGCTCAGCACGTCGATAACGGTGAGTATGTAGTGGTAGCCTCTGTTGAATCGCGTGTATGGACGCATCTCGACCACATCCGCCTGCCACAGATCATCGTATCCCTGCACTATGACGCGTCTTCGAGAAAAATTTCTTCTCGCAGGAGCGTGTAATTCTTCTACCAACCTCCATTTCTCAGTTGATTGCTTCTTACCAGCCATGACGATGACGCGCAACTGACGCAGATATCAGATGTACGTTCTTATCTATTCGCGATGATTCGCAATTACATCTTGAATCATCTTTTGAAGTTCGTTTAGGGTAATTCTTCGATCTTGTTGTCGTTTAATGTCATGGCACGCGGTATACCTTTTCTAGCTTTTTTACTTGAAATCGACGACGCAATTATATGGTCAATCTTATTGCCTGTCATGACACGCGGTATACCCTTTCCAGCTTTCTTACCTGAAATCAACGGCCCGATTATATGTGTGTACTTGTATCCCCCGTTGCCCTTTATTTGAGCGTGAGCATCATAATTGCGTTTATGAACATTTGTCATCAACAGAATGCTTTTGTATGTTTGCATATCGTCCTCCGTGTAGATATCGTCATCGGGATATTTCTTAAAGATTAATTCGAAAAGACCGCGTGTGCCAGCGTATCTTATGCCGTCGATAATTATGTTGTCCTCGTTGTTCACGTCGAAACGTTTATTACCGAGCATCATTCCATCGTTGGTGAATTTAACACCGTACGCGATGTCCATACCGCTTTCTTCATCGCCGCTCAGAACTGCCCCGATGTACTTTTGGCTCAATGGACCCAATTGATCTCGCAACGTTTCTCGACCCTTAGATGTTTGCAACTGCTGTCGAACGGACGTCACGAGTGAGTCATTCGTGGTTTCAAAAACATCATCGTTTGCGAACACTGTGGGTTGTACGGAAGACGCAGAGGTTATCGGTGGTTCATTCAATGGACTTTTCGATCGTTTCGCTTTACGCGGCTGTAAAATTTTGGTTATTTTGCTCAAATTAGATGGCACATTTATCGATCTTTTCAATGTAACCGGAGTTGAAGCCATTACAGAGTCGTTAAACGACGCGTTTGGTCGTTGTCGTTTGAGCTTCGGCTTTTCGTCTTCCCACGCTGTTTCATTCTCAATCTTTGACACATCAGATTCTTTGCCAACAATGTTTTCGACAATTTGCCTTAGAGGCTCGATGATGGGCTTAAAGTGTCTCTCCAACGCGACATCTTCCTCCACTTTGCCAGTTTTCAGGGCGTGATACTTTTTGCGAATCGAATTGCTCGTTTTCGCAATTTGATTTGCTATCCTCTCACGCTCTCTAATCTCCTCGCTGCTGTCCATGTTGCGATAACGTTGTTCAATCGGTGCGTCAACAACAACTAACCACGTTTCGGTATCGCAAAGTCGTTAAATTTTTTTCTGTATCGACCATTTGAAATCGCGCTGTCCTTGTCTATCACCACGAATCCATACTTTTGTTGCCAACACGTATGACACAATTTACTGAAATCATCGTAAGACATATCTGTGTTAACTTGATCGTTGTACACGTGTTTCAAATTGATACCATCCTGTTTAAACAGAATCAATAAATTCGCGTTGTCGCGTATAAGATGCTTCGGTATCTTTGCATACGTCTGACAATGATAGAAAGAGTCAACGTCCGCGTGCCGGCCCATTGCAAAGTATTTTCTTATCGTATCCTGCTTGTCGCACGCCACGTCATCAAAGATAAAAATAGAATTCGGGAGCGCCTCGCTCGGCGGAATGACGTCACTGTTATTCGAGAACGTAAAGTAGCCAATCTCTTCTATCGGTGTTAGTATATTCTCCAAATATCGATATTTCGGTTGTTGCAACGATTTCGAGTACACATACACGTTCTCGAAACGTACACCGTGCGGACTTTCCAGCAAGCTTATCAAGACGTTTGTCTTGCCGCAATTCGACGGGCCGCAGATGATACCGCGTATAGAAATCGGTAGCATGCCTCCATGTTTGCGTACCTCTTTCGTTAACGGCATCCTATCGTCAAAGTTTGTCACTTTGATCGTCCGCGATTGTCGTACGAACCGCATTTTACCTCCCCTCCACAACGAATGAAATGCAGAATCGAGAAAGCTGGCCTATTTATAGAGACGCGTAGAGCTGAGATGCTCAGTCGTTAAAATGTTTTTGCTCGTGTCGGATAACAGCGATATTTACGATTTAACCGCCGAGCAGTTAAAGTATATACCAAAGGTCATTCTACTGCGACAGTTTCATAATCACATAGATTATTTGTGGGATAAGCTTCCCGAACATATCAAAGCAGATTCGGAGGTTCAACAATATCGGCGCTGTTTAATACATTATAATTTGCCGTGTCAGCAAACGCACATCGACGGTCCGCCGCCGTTGATAAAAAACTGCGGCGAATTTCGCCGAAGATAGGCCGAGGTCTGTTGAATCGCGCGATAAATGCGCTTCCGATCGAATTACATATCCCCGGCTATCAATTTTGCGGACCGGGAACTCGCTTAGAAACACGATTGGCAAGAGGTGATCGGGGTATCAATCCATTGGACGCAGCGTGTCGCGAGCACGACATAGCCTACTCGCGTAGCAACGATCTCGCAGAACGACACGTAACAGACAATATACTCGCCGCGGAAGCGCGAACGATTCTACTCTCGGAGAGAGAGCTGCGGCTACAGCCGTCTTGGCGGCCATGAAGGCTAAAACGAAACTCGGTATGGGTTTGAAAACGAAAAAAAAAGAAGAAGACCAAGCGAATACTTCCGGTAGCGAAACGCGGCGGTATCCTACCGATCCTGCCGTTATTAGGGGTTCTCGGCTCGTTGGTCGGCGGAGCGGCGGGAGTCGCAAAGGTCGTGAATGATAACAAAGCCGCGCGGCGTCAGCTGGAAGAGATGCAACGTCACAGTCGCGCCATGGAAGGTCACGGACTTTATCTTGCTCCGTACAAACGCGGACGGGGAGTCTCAAGAAAAAAAACGTCGAAGAGACGCTAAAAATTCCCAAGGGTGTAACTACCAATGTACAACTGCAACAATTGGCAAAACGTATGCGCATTCCATATTTTAGAGGTATTTTTATGCGCGACTCGTTACCGATCGGCGGTATACGTCGAAACGAGAGCGGTATCGTGAATTTGGATAATACTGAGGGACCGGGTACTCATTGGGTGGCGTACGCGAAGAGGGGAAATCGTGCCATATATTTCGACAGTTTTGGCAATCTTCGACCACCGAGAGAATTGGCGCAGTATCTAGAGAACAATGTAATAGAGTACAATCGCACGCCTTATCAGCGATACGATCAGAGCAATTGCGGACAACTGTGTCTGCGTTTTCTACAGTCGGTTGACAATCAATTTAAAGACCAGCGTTACGCTGTTTAATCTCAGTATTCATTCAAACATGTCACTGACATTTACGCTCACCGGCAAAAGCAGCATCCTCGCGGTAAGCTACTTTCCCGCCGTGGATTTGAGCGATGGCGATTACGAGCTCGGTCTGACAGATTTTGAAACTTATCACACGATACCGAATGTAAATTCGTCGAACAATAAATTCTACTATGGCGACGACGACAAAGAGATTACCATTCCCGAAGGATCGTACGAACTGCGTGATATAGACATGTCTCGACAAACGAAGATGACTCACACCCATTGATTATTATTCGAGCCAACAACAATACGATGAAGAGCGAGATCAAGTGCGCTTATCGGATAAATTTCACAAAACCGAACAACATTGGATCGTTGCTGGGATTTTCAGCAAATCGCGTGCTAAAGTCGGGACAATGGCACGAATCGGATGTTCCGATAAATATCATCAACGTAAACATCATTCGCATAGAGTGTAACGTGACCGCTGGTGCGTACAGCAACGACAAGTACGTGCACACGATACACGAGTTTTCACCGAGCGTGCCTCCAGGATATAAGATATCGGAAACGCCGGCACAGATCATTTACCTTCCGATCATCGTACGGAGCATTTCGGATTTGACGCTTCGCGTCGTGGATCAGGACGGTCGATTGATTGATTTTCGCGGAGAAGAGATCACCGTTAGACTGCATGTACGAAGACGACGGCGATAACGTGAGATGCTTGTACTGAACGAAGCTGAGCAGGTGCGACAGACGAGAAACAAAAAAACAATCCGATCGCCAAAGAAGAAACTCACTGCGTCGAACGTTGAATTTTTGAAATCATTGGATTTCGTCGTACGAAATGGCTAATATCTTAAACATTGGTGGTGAACCGATCTTTGACGACAGCGTCGTCAAGATTGAGACACACACGTACAATCCGTACGCCAACACAACGTTTGGACATAACGATGAGATAAGAATACCCATACAACAGCAGGATTTATACACGTTGCCGTGTAAAAGCTTTCTCTACGTTGAAGGACGATTGGTAATAAAGAGAAGGAATGATGAGTCTCAGGCAACGCTTGCGAATAATTGCGTGGCGTTCATGTTCGATGAGATTCGATACGAGCTCAACGGCGTGGAGATTGATCGCAACAGAAACGTTGGAATAACCAGTACCATCAAGAACTACGTATCGCTATCGTATAATGATTCTCAACTCATGCGGAATGCTGGCTGGGACGTTACATTGAGCATACCGGAAGGATACTTTAACTTTTGCGTACCGCTCAAGTTGTTGCTGGGCTTTTGCGAAGATTACAAACGCGTCGTTGTTAACGCTCGTCACGAATTAATTTTGATACGAGCGCGTAGCGATAACAATTGCATTGTAGGAAATCCGGCGACAGAGCCGGAAATCGAATTGTTTAAAATACAGTGGCGAATGCCTCACGTCACATTAAACGAGATCAATAAGCTATCCATGCTACGGGCCTTGGAAAGCGGGCGATATCTTGGTGTCAGTTTTCGTTCGTGGGATCTGTACGAGTACCCCATGTTGCAGAGCACGACCAAGCATTCGTGGTCCGTCAAAACGGCGACTCAGCTAGAGAAGCCGCGGTACGTTATCTTTGCGCTGCAGACCGGCCGCAAGAATATCATGTCTCAAAATGTTAGCGTATTCGATGACTGTAACTTGACCAATGTCAAACTTTATCTGAACTCCGAATTTAATCCGTACGACGACATGAATCTGGATTTTACTAAAAGTCGATACGCCGTTCTTTTCGATATGTATGCGCGTTTTCGTAAAACTTATTACGGATACGATTCCATCGATACGCTTTGCAGCTTGTATACATTCCTGATGGAAGGACCTTTTGTTGTCATCGATTGCTCGCGACAAAACGAATTTGTCAAGAGCGCCACCGTGGATGTGCGAATAGAATTTGATTGTAAAGAAAATGTACCTGCAAATACTACCGCCAATTGCCTCATCTTGCATGATCGTGTAATCGAATACTGCCCGCTGTTTAATGTAGTGCGCAAACTCATGTAAATTGCAATATCAGCAGATATTGCGATATAAGATACACTGATGTACCGCGATAAGATACAGATTGCTCCATCGTTTCGTCATGATCGTACCGACGTTTGTCGATCTGCAAGGATTCACCGTCGGGATGAAATTTGTCGTGAAAGAGGTGGCGGTTCTGAGAAACGGGACCGTTTTGGCGCATTACATTTTTACATGTCCCATGCCATGGAATCTCCTCACGAAATCCGACAAATCATGCGCTTTCTGGTTGATTGCGAATCACCATGGACTACGATGGGAGGACGGAAACATGCCCTACAGCATGGCGAAACATCTAATTACATCAACTGTACTTGGAGAGGGCGACGAGACGTCGACTATTGTGTACGTCAAGGGATGCCAGAAACGAGAATGGCTGGTGGATCTGCTTGAGAATAAAGCGAGAAAACATCTAAAAGTTGAGACTTTGGATGCAGATTACGAAGATATCGAATCTTTAAATAATCTAGATGTTACTAATACTGTAAGATGCGAAAAACATGTTAAGAATTGCGCATTACAAAATGTATTAAAAATATTTAACTGGTGGTCGCGACACCAGAAATAATTTTTTTGAAATAAACTGTATACGTATATATATAGATGTTTTAGTTGTTCAAGAGCTGTTTTTAGCTGTTTTTTAGTTGTTTGATAGCTGTTTAAAAGCTGTTTTTAGCTGTTTAAAAGTAGCGGTTCAATAGCAGTTATACAGATCGCAGTTATACAGATACCTGTTTTAGTTGTTTGATAGCTGTTCAAGAGCTGTTTGATTGCTGTTTTTAGCTGTTTCATAGCAGTTCAATAGCTGTTTAATAGCTGTTTGATAGTTGTTTTCAGCTGTTTTTAGCTGTTTCATTGCGGTTCAATAGCTGTTTGATAGCTGTTCAATAGCAGTTATACAGATCGCAGTTATACAGATAGCTGTTTTAGTTGTTTGATAGCTGTTCAAGAGCTGTTTGATAGCTGTTTTATAGCGGTTCAATAGCTGTTTCATAGCTGTTTGATCGCGGTTCAATAGCAGTTATACAGATCAAATTATCGAAAGTCAATGGCGCGATATCGTTTTCAAGAACATACGTGTTTCGCGGTGACTTCATCGCACACGTGCAAAACTGCCCATCGCAGATTTTTCGGCATGCACAATTGTATGGATGCTGAGATTATGGTGAAATTAAATATGATAAACAAACGACGTGACAATAGTGAGATGTAGAAGGATGCATTTGAGGGTACGCTCAGTAGTCGTGGACTGAAAGTCGCGAGTACAACACATGACGTGACATGAGCGACGAATATGAAAAGTTGTGCAAACCGGTGCTCAATAGTAACTTCAAAATCGTAAAGATCAGCGAACCGCGCATGAGAAATTGTTCTAGAGTGCGTATGTGGAGAGTTGACATAGTGAGGTATTTGATCCGCCGCGAATTGGGAATCGCTGATCTCCGATCGAACCGGGAGTTTCTTGACAACGAATTTTATTGGAAAAGAACCTTCGGATATTATCCACAGTTTATATTTTAGCGCGTAAGTGCAAGTGTGGAAAAAAATGGATTTTGAAGAATTGCAGTTTGAAGGAGAAGAAAGAATGGAAGTTGAAGCAAACGATGAAGAAATGGAAGTGCCTGAAGAAATGGACATTGAGGTAAATGAATTGGAACATAAACAAGAACAAGAAATTGATGATGATGATGCAATTTTGTCAAACGATTCGTGTTACGACAGTGAAAGGTTTGAGGATGTTTCGGAAGTAATTTTCCGAGTATTAAGTCAGGCTGAAGTGAATACCTTGGATGAATTAAAAAAGATGTGTTGTACATACTTTTACTATATTTCTGGTAATGTAAAATTTTGTGCACCATGTACTGTGAGATTACGAGGATTATTCTCAATGTTGTGCGCTGAGCGAAAACACGACACCCTCCCCTATATACTGATCGAAGGTTTATTTTGTGCGTCGTGTGGAGGCCCATTACATCAAATAATGCCGTGTAATCTCTGTTCAATTTGCACTGATAGTGCTACGTGGCAAAGACATGGTGTCTGAAAGCTGTCTGTATTGCATATAAATAAAACTGCAGTTTATGCTTACAGCTTCTTTTATGTGTTGCTTCTTTCTAACTTATCTGTGTTCAAAACTCTAAATATTTAGTATAAAATCATTGTAGTGTTACAAATTGCCGAAGGTGTCTGACTCAAGAGCCAGGGGTTTCAGGTTGAAATCAAGCGGTGGTAAGCTATTTTTCTGTTTGTAGTTTTCGCATAATTTCTGAACAAGAACGCGCGAGGGAAAAAGACATGCGCGAGAAAGAGATAACGCGAACGGAGGCCGGGAGTCGTGAGCGAGAACGCGAACGGGGCCGGGGGCCGGGCGCGCAAACGGGGGCCGGGAGTCGGGCGCGCGAACGGCGGCCGGGAGCCGGGAAGGATCGCGCGCGAACGAAAAAACGCGCGCGACCGGGGGACGGGGGCGAGGGAGAGATAACGCGAGCGGGAGCGTGTGACGTCACGCAGACCGGCGCGGCCGTTGCACGCGGTCGCCCCGCGGCGCAGCGAAAACGCGGACCCCCTCGCACCGCGGCGCCGGAAAACGCGTACTCCCTCGCCCCGCGGCGCCGGAAAACGCGGTTCCCCCCCTCCCGCGGCGCCCGAATAACGCGGTTCCCCCCTCCCCCTCCCCGCGGCGCTCGAAAAACGCGGTTCCCTCCCCCTTCCCCTCCCGCGGTCCCCCCTCACCTCCGCCCGTTGTCTCCCCCCCCGCCCGCGGTTCCCCCCACCCCCCGCCCCTCACCCCCCTCAGATCCCCGAGTTAGAACAAACGTAGCTTACCTACTTATATCTTTTAATCGAGCTCTGTCAAGCTGTCTTTTTCTTTTATATATTTCTAATATAATTTGCCCCTCTAAATTGTCAGGATCATTCAAGAGTTGGTACAAATCATTTCGAACGTAGCAGAAAGTATCCTCATCTGAAATTATATTACTAAAAAAATAGGTGGACATGCAATGTCCCGAAAAGAAAATTTCCCGAAAATTAAGAAATGGTATAATGTCCCGAAATGTCACAATCTCGAAATTTGAAACATGTGACAATGTCCCGAAAAGTCATAATCTCGAAATTTGAAGTAAGTGACAATGTTCCGAAAAGTCATAATCCCAAAATTTAAGAAGTGTGACAATGTCCCGAAAGGTCATAATCCCAAATTTTCAAAAATAGGACAGTATCCCGAAAAAGTACAGTTCATATCACACACCTCAAAACACAGTTTATTGGAAAATTCAAAAGAGTATAGATGAAGGAAATTTTTTTTTTAAATGCAATCTTAACTCAATTATGCCACCTATTTTCATCTTGACAATCTTTTTACAAAAATTTTAGAAATTCTACAATTGCACACATTTATTGCTAGGTTATTTGGATATTTGAATATCCAAATTCTTATTAGAAAGAAAAAAAAGTTATATAATCTAAAGTTATAATCTGCGAAATTATTATATCATGTTTATATATATATATATATATATACGAAGTCAAAAATTTTAACTAAAGCATAAAATACGCACAGTTTTGCAGGAATATATTTATTGAACAAGAAATGCATATTAACAATTATAATAATTACAATTTCAATAATTAAATTTCAACATGAAAAGGAAAAAAGGAAAATATTTATATACATGTATTGAAAAATAAAAATGTGCGTGTGCGTGTGCGTGCTTGTGTGTGTGTGTGTGTGTGTGTGTGTGTGTGTGTGTGTGTGTGTGTGATTCGAACATTTTCAATCATTTATATCATTATTTATATCATTTGTAATCGTATGAAAATTTTTGGACAATAATGCACTTGATAATATTAAAAAATCTTGTATAGGAAGGCCGTCGTCTAGTCGATCCCAGATATTTACTAGGGCATGATTTTTTATTGTCCAACTGTATCGTAACCTTGTTAAAAGCTTTCCTGCCTTTAAAGTCGACAAATCTCGACGAAGTGTCGCCTGCAATTCTCCAATTTTTTCTGTAAATAAAGAACAAGTAGCAGTGAATATTTTATATTATCATTAAACGCATACACAATTATTGAATTAAAAAATAAACACAAAACTTACTTATAAATATCCACGGATCGCGATTATTAGCAAATTTATGATTTAACGTCCTGTGATATCTTTCGATTAAATTGTTCGTCCGTTTTAATTTTCTATAAACTGAAAATCGAGTTGGTGTTACTCGGTTTAGCCAAAAACGTTCAAAATATTGAAAAAAGTATTTTAGCCGACGTCCTATGTACTCCGATGTGTCTGCTACAATTTGGTGAAATGACATTATAATTTTTTCTTCGGGTAATAATGCCAAACCCATCAGTTGTTTCAGAATTTCTTCGAATTCTTTTGATTTTATAGCCTTTTTTCCTACAAACTTTCTCATATTTTTGTATAATGCCTGTAAAATATTAAAAAAACCATACATTGGTATAATAAAACAATAAAAAATTTTGAATTTAAGTTATTATACGTGTAATATTTTTAACACATAATTTTGTGTGTGTGTGTGTGTGTGTGTGTGTGTGTGAGAGAGAGAGAGCAAATCGATACCTGTGTGTAATGAAAATAACAGCCTTTGACATCTGTGGAAGGTAGAACCGTCAGAAAGGCTTTCTGCAAAGCAGGTTCAAAGTCAGTGGTTATTGTTCGTGGACGCAGTGTTGGTGCTAACTTATAAAATATATATTTCAGTATTGTTATATAATCTATATATTTTCTTCGTTCCATAATAACCCATGCAAAAGGTATTCCCTAGAATAGAATATATATGTATACATATAATTTATGTAATATAGTGATAATTATTACAGTTTTTCTTATATTATTTTTAAATGATCACTTACGTGATTAAATTTGCGAACCATTAATGTGAAGAACTGGCGATTTTTATTTATTGTACTACCTTTATTTTTATTTTCCAATAAAATGGTAGCACTTTTATATGTAGCGTCAGCAACTATCTCTTCTGTTGTTCCTGTATTACATAAAATTCGAATAAAATTTCGATCGTATAATAATAAATGTGATTTGCTGCCATCTTCAGATTTTATAATTTTAGGAGTTAAAAAGAATTTTTTATTGTATTTCATTAAATGTTTCCATTTTTCACTTTTTAACGTTTTCGCGAAATCTTGTAATGATGTAGGACACACAGGTCTTAAAAATCTTTTCCATCGTACCATCGATCTCTTCACGCTTTGGAAAGGTACTAGAGGAGATACAATTTCATATCTAAGAAAATATGACTACATTAAAAAAGAGTATTTAGTAAAAACTATAGAATAAATAAACGGCGGACAACCTCAGTGTGTATGTTGGATATACGTTTATACACTTACTCCTTGCTTACTTCATCATATGTATCTTTTATATCTTGAAAATTATTTTGAACCTTTTGCTTTAAGCTTTCTTTAAATAATCGTATATCTTCTGCATGGTTATCAGGTGGATGATCATGTCTTTTCGTTTGTCGAAATCTATCATATTTTAGTTTTCCTCGTCCAGAACATCCTTTCCTTTTTTCTTTACACGATAAATATCTATATTTAACGAATTATCTGTATTAAACAACTAATTAGATATTTTGCAAGTTTAACAATAATATTAATCCTTGATGTTATCATTTCTATATCTATAATGATCAAGTAATATATATTAAGATTAAGCAGAATGTTATATTATACATACATGGTGATTGCTCGTTTTCCGTGATAAACTTTATCACAAACATATGAATATCCACCGTATTCATGTCTATTCAGAGTGAAACGTTGCTTTCTCAGATTCATGTTAAATTATTTATGAAAAATACATATTTCAAAGTATATATTTCATAAAGTATATATTTCAAAAAGCTTTCTTGAAATCGTGCCACTACATTTAATATTGATTATAATTTTTGCAAAAAACGTGCAATTCAATAACGCCACAGCCCAAGCATGTTTGTGCACATAACCTCTTTGCAAATCTTGAACTAACTCACCTACAAATTGATTTAGCATATTTTCAAGCCCAATTTCTTTAAGAAACACTTCCATGTCACAATAAGTCGCAAGTTTTTTATACAGACGACAGTTTCGGGTTCTTTCGTCGCGAGGGAAATCGTGATTTTGCTAATAGCTTCTTCTACCAAAAATTCTGGCTGCCCCTGTCACTGCATTGAGGTCGCTGCTGTTAGACTCACTATGGCAGGAGTTGCCATAATTTCAAGCATGAGCGTCTGTAATTGTGGTATACCGCCGAAAATCGTTGGTAGCACCTACTGGTGATTTTCGGTGCTCTTTGATATACGGTTGGTAGGTCGCGTCGAAAAGTTTTTTCAGTGCGGTGGTGCGAAGCTACTATCCGTGGGATTATGCCTGAACGCCTCTAAGGCCGTATCCTCTCTAGTCAAAGGTGGCAATGATATCTCTAGGAGTCTCATCTAAATCATTAGAAAAATCCCAAGATAGCATAATAAAAAATCCCTATGTCATATATCCCGTAAGATCGACCCTTACGTTATGCAACCCGATTTCCCTCGGTCTTGCTAGCCGAAAGAGTGCGGTTGCAATTTGATTGACTTACTGCCAGACGATAGCTCCAAGGGGATAACGAGGTCAAATTTCTTACCGTAATTCCCGTATCTAAGGTCTTGGGCGATGCCTTGTGATTGGGCGCCAGGTGCGATTATAGACGCGCACCACGTCTCGGCAACGCTCACAATAGCCTCAATAGCCTCGCCGCGAGCTCAGGGCGTAAGTCCGCGTGAAAGGGGTGTAGGTGGAGAAGGAGCTTGACACAACCGACACACAAAATAAAGTTCGATAATAAACAATGATAATCAGATATATTTCATAGCTCAAGAAAACAGGGGAATCATAACGCGAGAATTCAAGACTCGATATCGCTCGAGTAGCCGGTAACAACGCGGTAACGGCGATTAACGCATGAAGCGCGTGATGTTCACACCCGCGACGCTCTCAGCGAGCTCAACAAGTACGACTCGTATAAACGCGGCCACGCAATATCATTGACTCGCACACGATTCCACTTCCCGATTCTGGGCACGCACAATATTCACTCCCGCTACATAACACCCGAAACGCGAGTCCATCAGTACGCAACGCTAGATAACGCGCTCACAAAATTCTCCGACGAATGAGCGCGACAATATCTGCCCGCGCACGCAACGCAAAATATCCGCGAGACTCTTAATGCATCGCAATGTGCCCGGCGAAGTCTCTTCCGACACGCACGAAGTGCTCCCGCGCACAACAAGCAACGATATACCCGAAAACGCAATGCTAAAAACAACGCTAAACACAATATCCGCCGAAGCACACCGCCCGCGGCACGCTTCTGCCCACAATTCACAAAGTACACGCAACAATTACCGCGATTTGACTGTCGATCACGCGAGCTTCAAGGAGGGCTTTCCTAAATATTCCTGGCTACGATCTCGGCCGGCCACGCGCCCGCGGTCTCGATTAACAGCCGCGATAAACTAACCGGAGCCGGTATCTAATTTCAATAAGTAATCCGACCGATTTACACGGTAATCGAATCGATAAGTACGCTTACTTGCGCCGGGTCGCGACCGAGATCGAGCCCTCAGTTACTTGGTAGCACCGGAGTGGAGATCTTACAGTTCTGGCTGCTCGCTGCTGCTCGGCGGCGTCGGGGCGCTCGTCCTGGGGTGGCTCCTCGTCAGCGGCTGATTCGACAGTGAGGAGTGGTCGGTTCGGCGGGCCGGGTCCCCGTACGCGCGCGCCCTCAAGCTCGCGGTCCTTCCGCCCCGCCGATTGGTCGTGTGTGTCGCCCTGGTCGCGACGTTGCAGACGATTTTCGCCATTTTCCCGCGGCCTGTTTGATTTGGCCTCTCGCGGTTTCCCGCCCGGCTGATCAGGCCGTGGCGGCGCCGCTCGGCCCTCTGGGCGCCGCCGGGTGAAGCGTGCAGGTCGTCCACCCGCGCTGCAGTCGCGGTGGCGCACCCGTGGTCATGCTGCGGCGTGCCGTGTCATGCTGTGCGAGACATTTCCGGCGCTACTCCAGCGGCAGGCTCCGGTAGCCCGCCCGTCGGCCGACCACTCCGCCGTACGTCCTCCGAGCGCCGTCCTTCCCTCGTCGCAACTTTCGTCGTTACATGTGGCCGGTGATCCACCGCTCCGGCACCACCTGTCAATCCTATGGGACTAGACTAGAAAACAAGGTTAGATATAGCAGATAGCCCTTCCTCGACTCGGGTCGAGGCACCATCCCTGACCTTCCCCTCGGCCGAGCTACCGTCTGGGCGGAGGACGTGACAAATGTCACGTCACAGTTAATAATTATATTAAGCGTAATAGGAATAAGTATCTGTGTAATAAAAAAAAAGAAACAAGCAAGCGCCCGACCGCACATACAGAGCGATGCTACATTAGAATTAGCAATCTAGCGATGCTATATTAGAAAATAAGAAAAATGTAATTTAAAAAAAAATAAAAATGAATGAAGCACCCTGATAGAAATAAAAATAGGATAAACAGCGAAAATTGTAACGGAAACTACAGACCGTAGTTTCCTTCTCTCAAAGGGGGAGGGATGTTGCGGCCCCAAATCAATATTACACAATAGGATTAAAAAACATTGTTAATTAAATATTAAGAAATGATGTATCAAACAGAATATTAAGAAACGATATTATCACAATCGAGACCATGAAAAGAAGTCGAGACCACGAAACAAAGAGAATGCGGATTCCGAGATCCAAAACAATGAGTTGCGCGATCGGCCTACATCCGATCGGGCAACTCAGCGAAACCGAAGGACGGACGAGCGAACAAAATGGAACGAGAGAAGAAGACGAGAAGGCAATATGAGTCGGGGAGCAGAGCAGTGACGGGTTTCATACGTGAATAACTATTGTAACGCAGAGTGATAATTAAAAGTTGTCTTTATTTAAAAAATGCCAGTTCTTTCCATCGACCCCGCATCCTCCGTGGACCAAAAAAACTCAAATGACCCCTCCGTCAAAAAGGAGGCACAACAGTATACTACAAAAATTACCAAATGCTATCCGGAGGTGATGCACCTCTCAAGCGTTTGAAATTGCGATTTGAAATTTAGCACGCAACATTAGTACCGCTGCAGTAAAAGGTTTGTCAAGTGACGTCGGTAGCTCGGTGGACTAGGCGCTACGCTACGAGTCTGCAGGTCGCGTGTTCGCGCCCACTCTATTATTTTTATCACACTTTTTGTTACTGTTACAAATAAAAATATGTACAATGTATAACAATACGCAGACAAATCCTTTATATCATTGAACGTTTTTTGTTTTTGTCGTGAATAAAAATAACTGCACAAATAATAAATATATATAGGGTGAACCAGCCAGTGAATGAACGAGGTTCAGTGAATGAACAAAATCACTTATATTTTAAATATGAAAAAAATTATAGGTCGAAGATAAATGATTTTGTGATGAAAATTAAGAGAAAAATTCACAGGTGGTGTTGAGATCAATGTCAGGTTATAAACAAAGTGTCGACTTAAGGAGAAATATTTGTTCATTCACTGGCTGGTTTACCCTATATATGTATCATCTAGGCGGCGAAATATGAAACATGGGAATAAGTTACGCATATGTTTATTGTTTTCTGTATGTATAGGTGTACAAACAGATAGGTACAATGTTCGGGAGGCGATCTCGACGAGATCGTCCCGATTGAATGCCGGGATACGCTCAGAGATGAGCGCGAAGACAGCCGGTGTCGCGAGCTTAGATTCTCGCTGAAGGATAGGGAGTGGGAAAACTGAAGCTCTTGTAACTCACAAAAGAGACATTTATTTTGTCCACACAATGGAGCACAATGACGCTCGACGTACTTCGCGTACAGTCTTTCGTCCTCCTGACGCGGCCGGATCGGAGTAAACCGAATAGCGGATCTTGCAGAGTCGGAGCAAACCGAATATTGGAGATCTCACAGGCAGAAATCTTGCGCGTCAGAGATTTTGCGTGTCAGCCTTCTTGTTGGCGGGATCGGATTCCCGAAACCGTGGACGATAATGCAAAGAGCGTCGGAGTATAATGTACGGCACACAGCGAATACGCTAACACAAAATACAGTTCAATAGCGGCGTACTGAGTTTCGAGCGGTTTTAGCGATCGTGAGCTTGGATGCGAGCGAGCCGACGACTCGATAGATTCTGCTCGCTCCGCATTCGATTCGGCAGTCGCGTCATGCAAAAACGGGGATGGGAATTCCGCCCCTTGCGGAGAAAGTGACTTTATTTGTCCTTACATCTATCGTAAACTCGTGGAGCACGCGTTTCTGTCGCTAGGCACGGTGCCTCGACGAATAAGCGAGCAAGACGCTTTTCGAAACACGTGATCGTGGATACCAGATGTTCGTAGCTGGGCTGCGCGTTTCGAGCGCTGAATAATATTTTCGGTTTGACTTTCCAACATACAATGATATAAAAGCAATTATTCGTGAAATAAACTGCATGTGCACGGTTCGTCCTTTATGCATTTGTATTACCGTTAGAATTTTAGTGCGGCATAGCCGCCACTCTTTTCGTAAATTTTAATGTTAACAGATATAAAACGTAAAAACCTACGGAAAGGAGTGGCGGCTATATTGCACTGAAATTCCAACGACAATTTAAATGCATAGAGGACATGTAGTTTATTTCACGAATAATTGCGTTTATTATTGTACCTACCTATTTGCATACCTGTACATATAGAAAACAATAAACATATGCATAACTTATTGTTAGTAAATATGCAGAATAGTGGCTTCCTCACCGATTTTGTTGAACTTAGGCTTAATCGATGCGTTTTTGCGTGAAACAAAAGAATCTGACAGAAAAGTGTCGCTCTGCCCCGCGAAGTGAGATATTAACAGTTAAAGTTGACGACAATTAGGTTATGAGACCTGTCATACCGACAAGATGTAGCAACTACGAGCATGCCCCGCGACCACATGCGCATGCTCCGTGGCCGTACGCGCATGCAAGAGGTCACGTGACAACTGTTTGGTTGGTAAGTCAGAAGTGAAAAATAATTCGAAATGATATTCTTTCGGCATAAGGTTAGTGACGCACTTTGAAAGTATTTAACTGTTTAAAGCGCGTTACTAACCTATATAGGTTAGTGACGCGTTTTAAATAGTTAAATACAAAATATCTGCTTTAATGAAAATCACAACTTTAAAATAATACATTCAATTTTAATTTATTATTGGATTCATATTAAGATCGAACATTTCTCTATGGAAAACGCTGAAACTGTACACACGGCTGCGCATTTGTCCCAATTGCTACAAAGAATAAAAAACAATATACTTGTTTGCTATAGTTATCAATTAATATTGAAAGAATTACCTCATGATTTAAATATCGCTATCTATACTCAATATTGCTCTTCCTCTCAGCTGTGTATGCATTTTTTAGCGTGAAGGCTAATACATCATGCAAAAATTCTTCCGATGTCCTATTTATATATGCAAAATTGACAATAATTATTCGTTTATGATCCGTAAAATTTTTACCCCAGAACATTTGCCGTATAAAGGTCGATTCAGACACAGCCGTGCCGTACCCGTACCGTATCTGTACCGTACACGGACAAAAAACATTAGACAAGAATTCCTATTGTCTACATCCTTGTCTAATATTTCTGTCCGTGCACGGTACGGGTACGGCACGGCTGTGTCTAAATCGACCTTAAATTTCGGCCACATATTTGGATTGCCAATAATGTATTTTCTGAATCGCAAGCTACGGATTATTGCTGGACTGAGTAGGGGTCGAAATTGAGCATTTTCTGCGCAGACATGGCGACGAATCAAGCAAGCGCCATATTGAATACTAGGTGCTTGGCCCGCGCTTCGCGCGGGCTCTAAATGTATTACTCTAAAAAAATCGGTAACAAATAATTATACACTTTTTAATACTTATACACTTTTAGTTTAGCTAATTATATGCTAAACGATTAAATTATAATTATAATTTGGTTAGATTATAATTATAATTATAATTATAATTATAATAGTTTCCACGTCACCCATGGGGTACTATTGCTGACGCGTTTTTTTTCAAGTGGTTTTCCCAATCGGATTCGGTCAATTATTTACCGAAAAATTTTAAAAATTAAAAGAACCTGTTTTTTGAATATTGATAACGAAAAACTATACACTTTAAAAAAAATCGGTAACAAATAATTATACACTTTTTAATACTTATACACTTTTAGTTTAGCTAATTATATGCTAAACGATTAAATTATAATTATAATTTGGTTAGATTATAATTATAATTATAATTATAATTATAATAGTTTCCACGTCACCCATGGGGTACTATTGCTGACGCGTTTTTTTTCAAGTGGTTTTCCCAATCGGATTCGGTCAATTATTTACCGAAAAATTTTAAAAATTAAAAGAACCTGTTTTTTGAAAATTGATAACGAAAAACTATACACTTTATGGCATTTCCCGGGAAATTTTACCCCTACTTCATATATTTCTGGTAAAGATTTGGTCCACTAACGAAGAGATTCGATTAATTGTTTCCCAAAAAATAAAAAAAACCGGTTTCCTGAAAATCGATAACAAAAAACTATACACATCATGGCACTTCCCGGGAAATTCTACCCCTACTTCATATACTTTTGGTAAGGAACCGGTCCACTAACAAATGAGTAGTTCGGGTACATACATACATACATACAGACGACGGTACTTATATATAACTGACTAGCATGCCCCGCCGGGCTTCGCCCGGCGAACATGTGTATTAGCACACGCAAATAGTCTCTCTCTCTCTCTCTCTCTCTCTCTCTCTCTCTCTCTCTCTCTCTCTCTCTCTCTCTCTCTCTCTTTCTTTCTCTCCCGAAAAGATATTAAAATGGTAGACTTCCATACCACCCTTGAAATTGGCAACAATCATGCGTCAGAGTAACGTCGCCTCTCCATTATTTTCATGAGCGCGGGATATCTTGAAACCGAATTCTCAAAATAACATTTTTGTGAAAAATAAAACTTTTTTTTGAAAAAAGGAATTATTTCAAAAATAATTTTCTAAGATTCGGTTTAAAAATCGGTAACAAAAAATAATACACATTATTGCCATCCCCAGAAAATTCTACCCTTGTTTCATATATAATTCTTTAAGATTCGGTTGAAAACTGTACATTTGCATAGCGAAAAAGCATTCATACATTTTTTTCAAGAAAATCGGTCTATTAATAAAAAATTAAACCCATCGACACCATTCCCGAAACATTCAATAAATTTCTGATACTGGTTTCCAAAAAGATCGCTAATAAAAAATTATACACTTTATGGTACTTCCCGGAAAATTCTACCCCTGTTTTATATACAATTCTTTCAAATTCGGTCAATTATTTGCCGAAAAATTGGAAAAATTTCGGATACCGGTTCCCAAATAAATCGGTAACGAAAAACTATACACTCTACAGCACTCCCCGGAAAATTCTACCTCTGTTTCATATATAATTTTTTAAGATTCGGTTGAAAACTGTAGATTTGCATAGCGGACAAACATACAAACAAACATACCCTTATGAAAAAGTAGTACTGGTTTTAATACTGCAAAAAGTATTGGTAAAAGTACTGGAGACGTAAGTACTCAAAGTACTAGTAAATTCGACCATACTGACTTCGTCAGTACTCCTTTTCAGTACTCATCCAATACTCATTCAGTACTCCCTCCAGCACTCCCTCCAGCACTCTCTCCAGTACTCCCTTCAGTACTTCCTCCAATACTCCCTCCAATACTCCCTCCAGTACTCACTCCAGCACTCCCTCCAGCACTTCCTCCAGTACTCCCTCCAGTACTTCCTCCAGTACTCTCTCCAATACTCCCTCCAGTACTCCCTCCAGTACTCCCACCAGTACTCCCACCAGTACTCTTTTAGTACTTATCGAATACTCCTGGGATACTAAAGTGTGGTACAGGCGCAGTACTTGCGCAGTACTACCGTAGTAGAACAAAAAGTCAAGATAATATCAAAATAACGTCATTTTGACGTTATCTTGACTTTTATATAATTTTTGTTTTTCTTAGGTAGCGTAGTAGTACATTAGTGCAGCAATAATCATGCAAGCAAATAAACTATGCTGACATATATAGCCTCACGCACACAGAGAACTGTAAAAATGTTCAAGATTAGAGAGATCTTAAATTTTAAGTTCTGTCCACCAGGAGACAAAAGATAAAGTAGTGATTATTAATAATATAAATACTTATTTTAAACTAAAATATCGTAAACTGAAAAGATAGTATATATATTAATTTAAAATATAAATAGTATATTGTGCACCCAAGGGGCGAAAGTAGCGTTTTTCAGATGAGTTTGAAGTTTGTCGCCCGAGCCGAAGGCGAGGGCGGCAAATCACACGAGTCTGAAAAAGCTTTCGCCCCTTGGTGCACACGATATTTTTCACAACACCTCTTTACGGAAATGTTCGACTTTTGAATGCCTGTAGAGTGTGTGCGTTTGATGCTCCATTCACACAGTTTATACGCGCGTGTAGTTAAATAAAAAAAGAAAAAGAGAGTGTGTGTGTGTGTGTGTGATGTGGAGTCCAGAGACGAAGCCCTGGTGGGGTCCAGGGGCAAAGCCCCTGGGGGGGGTGTGGGAGGCAAAGCCTCCCACATAAAAAAATAAAATTAAAATAAAATTAAGAAAAATATATATATAAATAATTGTAATTTTAAAATAACAAAAAAATGTTCAAAAAATGTAAAAAAATAGAATTTTTAGAATATAAATATATCATTAGACTCGTGAAAATGTCAATAAATTAATAGACGGCGATACGAGTCAAGGGCGGTGCGCAAATAAAGAATTAATAGTTACAGAAGTAACGAATTAAAATGTATATACGTATATACATATATTCCAACTTAATAAACTGCGCGCCGATTATTTGTCGGACTTGAAACACAGCTATCATTGGAACATTAATACCCTTTCCTCCCCGGAATTAAATCTGCACGATTTAATTATTTAAAAAACTGTAAAGAAATTATTGCAAAAAATATTAATGTTCCAATAATAAACGATAGCTGTGTTTCAAGTCTGACAAATAATCGGCGAGCAGTTTATTAAGTTGGAATAAATGTATATTATACGTATATACATTTTAATTCGTTACTTCTGTAACTATTAATTCTCTATTTGCGCACCACGTACCGCGCTTGACTCGTATCGCCGTCTATTAATTTTTAGAATATAATTAAAGAATATAATTTTTACAAAAAATAAGCATTAATTAGTGAATTTAATATTTACACTACAATTTTGGAATTGAAAGATTGGATTATTTCCTCTATTTTGTCTTTTAGATGTTGATTCAGATGAATCTTCAGTCATGATACAGCCAGCAAGCGACACAAGTCGACACAAACGTCGTTTTATCTTTCTTTTTTGGCAATGAGTAACAAAGACAAAACGACACTTGTGTCGACTTGTCACTTGCTGGAAAGCTTCCTATATATGTTTTAAGATTTGCCCGTTACGTTACTTTCCGCCCGCTAAACAGGGACGAATGTGGTCACTTTCCGCCCTAGGGAAGAAAGTGACCACTTTCGTCCCTGTTTAGCGAGACGAAAGTAAGCACTTTCCGCCCTAGGGAGGAAAGTGACCACTTTCGTCCCTGTTTAGCGGGACGAAAGTAAGCACTTTCCGCCCTAGGGAGGAAAATGACCACTTTCGTCCCTGTTTAGCGGGACGAAAGTGAGCACTTTCTGCCCTAGGGAAGAAAGTGACCACTTTCGTCCCTGTTTGGCGGGACGAAAGTAAGCACTTTCCGCCCTAGGGAAGAAAGTGACCACTTTCGTCCCTGTTTGGCGGGAGGAAAGTAACAAACTTTCCTCCCTGGCGTGAAATTGGCCACTTTCGTCCCTCTCTACAGGCATGGAAAGTCGAACTTTCCGTGGAGGTGTTGTGAAAAAGTTTTTTTAATCTGTTATTTAATTATTTAAACGATTAACAGTTACATAACATGTACACATTAAATATTAAGTAAGGAAATTTTATCTTCTTTTTTTATTATATTGTGTCTTTATAACATAGAATTGTTTTACATTTTAAAACAAAATAATCTCTTACATTTTTGCCCTCATCTACAAAAATCTAAATTCTAGAACATAAAAAATAATCTCTTTATAATTTTAATTTAACAATGTTATAATATCTGCAAATATCGGTTTTTGGTATTCTTATTAAAAAAAAAGATCCGTAAAATACATATTCTTTGGCAGAATCTAGAAAGCTGAGATAGTTTTCACACGACAAATTGCATTCTTGCAACTGTTTTACATTTTAGAACAAAATAATCACTTACGTTTTTGCCCTCCTCTCATCTACAAAAATCTAAATTATAGAATATATAAAATAATCTCTTTATAACTTCAATTTAACAATGTTATAAAATCCGCAAATAACGGTTATTGGTATAGTCATAAAAAAAATCATCCGTAAAGTACATATTCTTTGGCAAAATCTAGGAAGCTGGGATAGTTTTCACTACACGACGACGAACTGCATTGTTGCATTTGCGTTTGGTTGTGTCGTAAAATTCTTTTTCTGCATTTTTTTTGTTAGGAAATTGTTTCAAGATATAATCTGTAACATACATATATAACGTATAAAAATATTTTAAAGTAATATAATATATAATTAATCGTGGTGATATTGCATAACAAGATTTATATTAACTAACCTTTACAAGCATTCAGTTTATGAGGATCTAACATCGGTTTTACCTTAGGCCTCTGACCTTCAGGTAATCTAGAATATAAATTTGGTAGTTTATCAGTAACACTGCTAGCAGCTAATGTTTCGGAACCAAAAACATGTAATAACAAGTCATTTGTTAATTTTTTTACGCTGCTGTGATCGCTATTTTTCAACGTATACTTATCGATGAAAATATCTTCAGCCAATTGAACTTTGTCACTCTGTGCATAAAAATAATATTATTCATGTTACATATTAAAATTTTCATGAAAATTTATATATGTATGCGATTCAGTAAAATTATACAGCACCTGTAGTACGGATTTCGTTTCGCTTTTATATTCTATAGATCCGCTAGGAGAAAAAATGTTTTCTTTGTTACATTCGACAGCCTTTATAAATAATAATTATAATTATTATTAATACAGAAAAAAATAACTATCTTAAAAAATCAAGTATATTATATATTACCGTATGATAGTTTTTGTTTCGTCCTGTGCAATATCTAGTAATTCAGTATTAGTTTCCTTTATTCCAAATGAAAAGATACTGGAGCTTTGTTTGTGTCGCACGTTTGACTTTTCATCAACGTTTGCCCTTATCTACAATTTTTAATATTATTAATAAATTATTAAAACAATTTTTTATTGTAAAGCATAATAAATTTCTAAAATTTATTGACATACTTGAGGCAATGTATTATCTGCAAGTTTTGAAGTAATATCATCCATTGTTTTTACATTTTTCAAAACTCTGGTAATTATTGAGTCAATTTCTGATACGTCTGAAACATGTATATAAATTCTATTTTAGCCAAAAACAAAAGTAAAATGTATGCTCACATTATTTTTTACACAAATTAAATACTTCATATTTCAAGAATTTTAATTACTACTTTATAATTTAAAAAATAACTGTTAATGAGGAATGTAATTTTTATTATTTCTAATTGTAAATAAAAATAACATACTTTGCAGAGCGAGTAAATTAGCATTTTCTTCTTTTAACTTCTTATTTTGATAAGTTAAAACGCTGATTTTATCTAACAGTGCATTTTTTGACTTTTTTAATATGTTAAAATTATCATCTGAACTGTCATCGACTGATTCTTCTTCTGATTTTTCTATATCTATAGTGTCATCCTATATACGAATAAAAGTAAATGTTAACCAGTAAATACGATTTAAAAAATTTTTTAAATAAACTATAGATAAATACAAAATAATTGTGGAACTTAAAAATATAATGTTAGTCCAATTATAATACAATATTACATTTAACGTTAATAAAATACTTTTTTTTTGTTGTACGAAAGGGCCTAGCGGAGTAAGCATGTGAAATCTGCCCTTTATCATACAGAGCTGACATTAATGTCACAAGTTAGTACCAATATGATAAAACTTTCCACCAAATATTATTTTAAAAAATTCATTCTTTTAGAAGTTATGCAGGGAGAAAGTAAAATAAAGAAATGTATTTTTCTCGAAAACCACTTGACCGATCTTGATGAAAAAAATATATGTTATGTAGACTAATAAAACTAATTAACAAAAAAAATGTCCAAAATGTTTGCCAAAAAAAAGACCAAAAAAAAATATTTGAATTTTTTAATATTTTTTTTAGGGTGATATGTTCGAGGTACCACTTTAAAATTTTTACGAAAATTTCTCTTAAAGTGTCCACTATAACATATATTTTTTTCAATTTTTTTAAAATGGTGGAACATAGTTAAAAATACGAAAATCGTAAGCGTTGCGTCACTCCGGCGCACAGTGCAGTGCCATTCCGCGTTGCGGGTGTCCGATGTGACTTTAATAGCACTTATGTACGTCTGCAATTAGCCTATAATATGTATACTTTTTAATTTTTATAGTTTCCAGAGTTTACCACGTGGAGGTTGCAGTACGGTTTTAAACTCCTTATCGGGGTGCTTTTTTAACGTGAGTCCCCTCGCCTCTCACTACGTTTCCGTAAAATCGGGGTGCTTTTTTAACGTAAGTCCCCTCGCCTCTCACTACGTTTCCATAAAATCGGGGTGCTTTTTTAACGTGAGTCCCCTCGCCTCTCACTACGTTTCCGTAAAATCGGGGTGCTTTTTGAATGTAAGACACCTCGCCTCTCATTACACCCTACACCTACGATTTATTTAATCTTCTTCACTATCACTGTCTATTACTGGAATGTTATTTGTTTTCTTAAACAGATCGCTCAGTATTACTGCTGGTTTCAAAATTTTCGCTAAATATCTTGCATGAGATAGATAATATATAATTGCAGCAATATGACAGCAGCATCCAATTGTTCGTAGCCCATTAGCGCATTCACATGCGTAATGTGTTACTCCAGAAATTCCTGTGCTGTTAGGTATATACCTTAAAAAACACCGGTATTTTTTGCGAGAAATGTGTCGAGACTGAACTTCAACTTTAAGTACATTTTTCTCACTTTTTACGAATTTGAGATTGAGTTCTCCGTTTTCATCGAGCATTTCCGCCAAATAAGATACCGATTGTGACAGTTGGTAAGATCCCGTGAAAAATATTTTTAAATCTTTTTCAGTCATTTCCGGAAAATCTAATAAGTCCTTAGATGTAATACTTTGGAAAGGAAGTTTTTGTCGAAACCAACCTTTTTTTTCAGCTTCAATAGCTAAAGTATTTTCGACACTTTTTCGAGTATGCATCCTTTGAACAATTTCGTCAAAAATGTCTACATCGGAGTCAAGTCTTTTTCCAAAAGTATTATTTAAAAAAGACGCTATTTTGAAATAAAGTCCAACGTTAGGCAACAACTTATTATCAATTTTGTGATCTAGAAGATGATACTTTTGTTTTAATACGCCATGAACAGATTCTACTGCCCAACGAATTTTAGTTACAAACCGAGATTGATTTGATTCTTCTGTCGTCAACTGCTTTCGTTTTCCTTTTAAAGCTGGCATCAATACTTTACATTTTTTTTCTTCCAAATCAGACTTTATATCTCGGAAACCGCGATCAAGAACGAAAGTATCACCTTCTTTTAAGAATTTGGACAAACCATTTGGATCTTCCATGATAATTTTCAAAATGTCCGCATCATTTTGATTTGCGAGAAACGGTCCGACCATATCAACGACATATCCGTCAGTCGCACAGATGGTAAAAGGTTTGCAAAGAGGTACTTTCTTCTGACCAGAGAAAGACTTTCTTTGGTACTCAGAGTTAGTACTTTTTTGATGTCGCGCATACGTACCATCACAAATCAAAAACATGTTTTCTTGGGCATCAAACAATTTTTTCGCTATTGTGGTAGTATGATTGTTGATAATATCATCTCTATTTAGAGCTTGTAAACCAAAGCGAGTTGGTAAGATGTCCCTTTCAAAAGATTTCATAATACTTCCACAATAATCAGATACTGACTGTTCATATTCTAGTTGAAAGATGGAACTTATCACTTTATTGGAATTACCCGTGCGTAGTTTAAAAAGAAAAACAACTAAAGCTTGAATGACAGAACGCGATTTACTATTTCTTAACGAAGTCATCATATTCTTTAATTCATTAAGATTTTCCCATGTCAATCCTGTCAAGACCAGAAGTTGTTTTTCTGAAAAACTACTTTCGCCTACTTGATCGAATAATGTGGAATCACACTTGACAGTAAGAGTTTCCATCATTTTGGACAACTCTGCTACACTAAGACTTGATGTGTTGGAGTGCACTTTCAAAAGACTGAGGTCTTCTTCAAAAAGTCTATTCTTAATTACATGACTTTTACAACACCTGTTGCCAACTGGAATGTATATTTTTCTTTTTAAATATGATTGTATACGAGCTTCTTCAGGAATAACAATCAGATCTTTTCTCGAAGAACAAATGCAGCAATAGTTATGAGTAGAGACTGTTCTTTGGAGAGGAATTTGAATATATTCGATATCTGAAACGTCTTTTTCAGATTTTACTGCAATTTGAAATGTTGGATCCCTAGTAAACTCAACCTGAAGATCTGTTTCACATTCTGATAATCTGTCGGGAGTTTTTTTAATTTTATAAATAGATAGTCGACATTTATTACATAAAATATCATTGACAGATATAGTTTTATTTAATAAGTTAGAAAAAGAATGTGCTTCTTCTGTACTTCTTACTAGTTTTTTTCTACCTCTACTTTTCTTAAGAAAGATGTCGCAACCAGCACATCTTAACTGCGCGATGGCGCGCTTTAAAGACATCATATTTATGCAGTCAAAATACACACTAGAAATGATTACGTACAATTCCTATGCACAATATAAAAATAAGACTTAAATACGTAAACACAAGTACATATACATAAAGCAATACTATCTTTAAGAGACAAAACCCAAGTTCTGTACAAAATGAAAACTATCCGCGACAAAAAACTCCGCTCTGAAGAGATCTAATAAAAGATATCAACAGATCTCAGTTACGGCCAAACCTGTTGCTATATAATGTTCCGTGTTACAACCTGCTGTACCTGATCTTGCCGGCTAGATCTTTAGTATACCAAACCAAAACCCATTTTTGTAATTGCAGCGCCTAAGTGTAAGTGGTATAGCGCTTAGCGGCGGCGATACATATTACAGTCAATCGCGGTGCACACGACGCAGTTAGCTTTGTAGCCGCTAGGGGCGCTAGGTGCGAATGTAAGTGGTAGCGCTTAGCGGCGGCGATACAGGGCGCGTTCAGCAGACCAAGCCGCTTAGTAGCAATCGAACGTGATTGGCTCTTACTTTTAGAACCAACCAATCAATGCAGAGTGTTGATAAGACGACCTCAACAGTTGTGTCTGCTGAACACGGCCACATATTACAGTCAATCGCGGTGCACACGACGCAGTTAGCTTTGCAGCCGCTAGGTGCGGATATATGTATCTACATGTTGTTGATACATATGCAGCATATATTGGTTTTGCAGATTGCAGTTTTTAAATATAAAAATTAAAAAGTATACATATTATAGGCTAATTGCAGACGTACATAAGTGCTATTAAAGTCACATCGGACACCCGCAACGCGGAATGGCACTGCACTGTGCGCCGGAGAGACGCAACGCTTACGATTTTCGTATTTTTAACTATGTTCCACCATTTTAAAAAAATTGAAAAAAATATATGTTATAGTGGACACTTTAAGAGAAATTTTCGTAAAAATTTTAAAGTGGTACCTCGAACATATCACCCTAAAAAAAATATTAAAAAATTCAAATATTTTTTTTTTGGTCTTTTTTTTGGCAAACATTTTGGACATTTTTTTTGTTAATTAGTTTTATTAGTCTACATAACATATATTTTTTTCATCAAGATCGGTCAAGTGGTTTTCGAGAAAAATACATTTCTTTATTTTACTTTCTCCCTGCATAACTTCTAAAAGAATGAATTTTTTAAAATAATATTTGGTGGAAAGTTTTATCATATTGGTACTAACTTGTGACATTAATGTCAGCTCTGTATGATCAAGGGCAGATTTCACATGCTTACTCCGCTAGGCCCTTTCTAACTTTTTTTAAATACAGAAATAATTAAAACATAAATCTAAAACATTATTCGTAAAAAGACTGAACCTTTGTCATCAACACAAGTGTTGTTATAATAGGTAATAACACTTACCTTCAGCTGATGTGATTTATATTCAGCGAAGAATGTAGCAGACTTATCAACATTACAAGATTTTTTTTTATTTTTTGGAGCAGATGTTGACGTCTAAAAAAGCAATCAGCATATAATTATTTAAAAATTAGTGCGAAAAATTATTCAGAACTTTTAACAATCCTAAAATAAATTTATACAAAAAAATTCTGGTAAAATGTTATGTTTTTACCTACAATATAAAAAGATAAAATATTATATTGTTTATTTCTTATCATCACCTTCTTTGTCGCTGCTTGTTTTATATTATCACTATCCTCGTCATGCTGTCTTTTTGCAAAATTTTGTCGATCCTGTCTGGTAGGATTGATAACACCATACTTTATCAATGAGTTTTGATTCTCACACATGACAGTCCATGCTAAAATTGATTTAAATGGTTCGTATTTATCTGAATATTATTAATGACATAATATATTATTGTATGTTACAAAACAGTTTTAATGTAATTTTTAAATTACTTACGACCAGATGCAAGTATCTTAACGACAACTTTATTCCACTCGCAGTCTTTGGTTCTTTTTTTCGTAATATTCGCAGGCCCTACGTCGCACTTTGGCCAAAGCATTGTAGTTTCGGATTCATTATTAATTAAACTTTGTATGGTATCTGCATTTATTTCAACATTTTTACATTGCAACCAATCTTGGAAGTCAATCCCGAGTTCATTGTTTTCATTCGGGAATTGCATTAATATGCACTTCTCGTCACTTATATTCCACTTATAACTCATAATATACTTTGGAGAACATCAAAATCACAGCAGGAAAAGTCAACACGTTCACTTTATTCTATTACTCACGTAATATTGCGAAGTCTTTCGTTTTTGACCGAAAGAGGTTATTAAGGGCGGCTAATATGGCAGCGACAACCTCGAACCTCGAGACTCGAGATATATAAGCGCACACTTAAGCGGGGAGCACACACTTCTGCACAACGCATAATACGTAAGCATAAGAAAATTGATTGGTCTATTTCCTTATGCACATGTGTATGGACCAATCAATTTTCTTATGCTTACGCATTATGCGTTGTGCAGAAGTGTGTGCTCCCCGCTTTACGTCTCGTTCTCTGCCATTAGCCTACGTCATGTGACTCGTTTCCTTGTGTCTGATTGGTGGATATACGCCAATCAGATGCAAGGACTCACTGAGCACAATGAGGGCCGTAAGAGCTTGTGTGGAACGCGCGTGTTCGGTTACTTCGGTTTGTTATTGTGAATATAACCTAATATTTGTGTTTGAGAAAATTTCCGGGTTTGACATCACCTTGTGTTTATAGTCATTAAGTGAAATTAATAATTATTTTATGTAATTGTAAAAATAAGATTGTATGATCTTGCCTTACATGTGAAATATGAAAAAAAGGGGTCCTTATAAAAAGTATATGGAGGATGGAATTCCTAAATCAACTTATTTCTCACGTCTTAAAAAAGGTAGACAATTACTTGTTGATGAAGTTCAAAACGCAGATGTAAGTATTTATCACATTTTCATTACTTTTATCATGTTTTTTCTGTCATGAACATTTATTTATTATCAAAAAATTAAGAATACTCTTTTATAAACATTTATTCATTATTTTAAAAAATTAATTCAAAACAAAATTATCATTAATTTTAAAATAGTTGGTTATAAAAAAATACTGTAAAAGTAATTGCTGAAAGTTTCTATATATGTTACTATTTTTATACAGGAAATGGAATCTGGAAGTAGTTATCAAGGTTCTAGTAATATGGATGTTATCGGTGATGAAATTATTGGTGAACAACATAATGTTTATGAAGCAAGTCAGAGTGCAATGAGCGAATGTGCTGAAGATAATGTAAGAAGTATATTCTAATTTGTAATAAATGTTTAACATTTATTAGTATTTAGGAAAACATGATATAATTAAATACTCAAGCGATTTCAAATAAGACTTAAACTTAAATAAAAAAATGTTTGTTCTTTTTGGGATCAAATTTAAAAATGCTTACTTCATGCATCATTGATTCAAAAGTGTAAAAAAAATCATTCACAGGATAATACTGGTTCAGACAGAGAGGAAAATAATGAAAATTTGTCAGAGGAAAATAATCAGTCAAAAAACAATAAAAAAAAATAAAAATCCTCCAGAACATGACAACAACGAATATGGTTTTGATGATGAAATAACATATGATAACCATCAAGTAAGTAATGATTTTAAACAGTTTATAACATTTCGAATTGATAACATATATCATCATGTAGTTAATTTTATGTATTAAGTATTTGATTTTTAAATATACATTACTTTTAGAAATGTTTAACAAAAAGTAATATGCAAGTAAAATATTAACTTTAATTATTTCGTTAAAACATTGTGTAATTTTGAAACAATCATTCTCAGGAACGAGGTGCTCCACTATACGAAGCTTGCAGCTTAACATTAGAAGAAAGTGAATTGCTCATTATGAGTTTGCGACGCTTTTTCCGCCGGTCTCGCTATCCGGAGGAGGGCTATCGGGGATTAACTTACCGAAACACTTCTTTCACTTATTATGGGCGTCAGACGTGACCAAGCATGCCACCGAACACAAGACTATTACTACTTTATCCGCGGATTTGCCCGTATACTCAGGGCTGGGCTTTCGGCTGGCGGGGATTTGGAGCGGGGCGATACGCAATTAGAGCACACACAGAAATGAAATAGAAATTAATATATTTGAGAAGAACATATTAGAAATAGCAACAGGACAAATAGAATATATGAAATAGAAGTGAAATCATAGACGAGATACGCGAAATCAGTCGGAATATGTACAATATCTACGGTAGCGCGATACTTAATAATTAAACGAGGTAACGAACGCGAATACTTGAAGGTCGCCGCAATACGACGAACGCGAATGTGTAGCCGGACGGCTAGCACACATACCTGCCAAACACGCCAGCTTTGCGCGATATTAACGCGAGTATCCACGAACGCCAACGCGAATACTTAGAGACTACGTAAATCCTCCGCACAAGAGGAGTATCGCGAGAAAACGCAAATCGAAAATAGCAGCGCCATTAACGAAGTCTTATCGCGAGTTCGACTCGATGATTTCGCACGGACGGAAACTATACAACGCGCGGCCACGTGCCACGTACACAAAACCAATGTGACTTTTGCCGACGGCATTCGGGCGTTTAGGATCTTGTACGCAACACGAAACACGAAATTAGGCGCGTATCGCGGACGATCCCGCGGTCAGCCACGCGAATCCCGTCTCATACGAAGTCCGGTGATTCCGCGATGCCACGTCGATCCCGACGATCGCAACCAACGCCAATTCCCGGTCTCCACAGCCCGAATGCGTGGCGTCACAGTAACGAGGTCGAGTGCCCTCCAAAATACCTGGCCACTCGGCACCCGCCTAACACATTTATTACCGCGATCTTCCCGGCGCGACTCCCGTCGTCACTAACCGCCCGATCGCGCACAATACACGAAACGACACTCTACAGAAAACGCACGCACATGACTGTCGGCCGCGGCGGCATTCCCGGGGAGGGTCCCCTACGATCTCGAAGTACGGGAGAACTCACCCTCGGCGAGGCCCCGGCGCGAGGATCTTCGCGATCCTATCGATATCGAGATTAAAGCGCTCGCACGTGTCCTTCTCGGCAACGTCGAGGTAACAGGGATTTCCGGGGCCAACGCCTCGAGCGAGCTCTCGTTCCTACCGCGGAGACGCCAGGGTGGTGACCTTACAAGAGATTCGCTGCTCGATGCGTCCGGGAGGTCCACCTGGAGGCAGGAGATGCGCTCCCGACAACGGCTGGCACGACAGTGCTGGGATAATGGCGGATCGGGCTCGCGCCGGCTCCCCGCGCCTGCCCATTCTGTGCGTTTCGCGCGCTCCCGCCAATCCGAGCGCCGTCTCTACTTGTTCGCGCCGGTGTTTTTCCACGGCGCCTCCACTGCTGCGACGCTGTTGCTCGCACCTCCACCTCTGCGACGCTGTTGCTCGCGCCTCCATCTCGGCGACGCTGTTGCTCGCGCCTCCATCTCGGCGCGGCCTGCCCAAACGAGTCCGGCTGTCCTGGCCGCGACTCGTATCCCGGCGTAACGTGAGCCTGGCTGGCCGGGCCATGGCCACGTCGCCTGCACCCTTGGGGGCGACGGTCATGAGGACGGTACCTTCCTCGTGCCGTTCCGTTCGCCCTGGCCTTTTGGGCGTTTAGGGCGTTCCCCCGGGCGTCTGTGGTTGTCACTGGCCGTTGTTGCTGAGCGCGGTGTCGTATCTCTAATCTCCCTGGGCGCCCGCCGGGGCGCACGGGGAGGCGCGGACGCGGCCCGATCTACAGCCACGTTTCCCAGCCGTCTCCTAGTCCTCTGGATTTCCCTCGTTGCGGCTCATGGCCGTTACAAACGTGCTCTGGTCAGCCCTGGCAATCTTTCCTACAAACTTAAATGCTATTAAAGTTAATGTTCGGACCCTTCCCCCGCTCCGCGCGAGGGAGCATCTCCAAATTCCCCTCGGCCGAGCCCGTCCGGAGAATGAACGCGACTTGTCACGTCACAAGTTTTATAATTCGTCACGACATCACTGATGTCGGATTAGAAGATCTTTTATCTCTCATTAACTGTCATCTTCCTACGATAGTGCACAAATCGAAGTATCTTTTTTTAAACAAATTTCCAAAAGCTGCTAACATTGTAACACATTTCTACTGCATTAATTGTTTCACTTTACTCGATTTTGTTGGGAGAAACATAAATACAAAATGTCCCGATTGCCGTAAAAAGTACAACCAGAAGGTATTGCAACACGATGGAAAGTTTTTTATACAACTTCCACTTAAAGAACAATTAAGTAATGTTGTTAGTTGTTCTTGTAATAAGTTTCAGAGAACGAATAATACTAATTACATTTCAGATATTTGTAGTGGAAGTGTATACAATTCATTAAAGCGTGAAAACAAAATTTTCGATCTCGATATTACACTTCAATGGAATACAGATGGGGTACAAGTGTTTAAATCTTCATTACACAATAACGGTATTACTTTTACTCCATTTGGACAAGTAGATCCTATAACAATAAAAGTGCACACTCTTCTTTCCCCAATCGATTCTGTTGCTAGACCAGTCGTTCAGTATATTTCCCAATATAATGGGAAATTTGGATGTAGCTTATGTTTAAATAAAGGAGAGAGAATGCAAGTTGGGAAAGGCCATGCACGTGTTTATTGCAGCGGAATAGGAATTAAGAGATCGAAAAAAAAAACATGTAAAACATGTAGAAAAAGCAATTACTGAAAAACGGCGAGTGTTTGGAGTTAAAGGTTTTTCACTAACGATGTTTATACCTTTGTTCAATATTATATATTCCTTTCCGCTCAAATATATGCACTGTGTACTGCTAGGTGTTTGCAAAACATTTGCCACTATGTGGTTTGATTCAAAGAATTTTCAGAAACCGTGGCACATAGGAACAAAAGTTAATTTGTATGATCAAAAATTGAAGAAAATTATGCCTTGTTACGAAATTTCTAGAACTATTGACTCTATTGAAAACTTCGGATTGTGGAAAGCATCTCAGTGGAAACACCACTTACTTTATTACTCGCTTGTATGTTTGAAAGATATATTACCTTTCCGTTATTACAAACACTGGCTGCTTTTAGTTTTTAGTATTTATACTATGCTAAAAAATAGATTTAGTATTCAGGAATTCATGTCTGCTAAACGAGCTTTGCAACAATTTGTTGAAGATACTGAAACTCTGTACGGAAAGGAATATATGAAATACAACATTTATCTTCTTCTTCATATCCCAGATAGTGTAAAACAGTTTGGTGCTTTGTGGGCTTGGTCGGCGTTTCCGTTTGAGCATTACAATAGTATTTTAACTAAAATGTTTCACAATTCTCAGAGCGTTCCTCAACTGTAAATCTTATTTAAGATTGGAAAACATTAAGAACAGTACTATTTTTCTTCAACAAAATTGCAGTGTATCAGGAAAATTACTGTTTAATAAAATGTTTGGGGACTCTAATATTGATAAGTATCTTGATTTTGGACTTTTAAAAATTTGTGGATGTGCTCAACAAGTGGAATTATCTGTTATAGAGCAACATTTAATAACAGAAATTTTAGGAGAAGAAATTATAACTAATGCGTGCAACTACGATCGTTTTATTTATAAAAACATATTGTATCATTGCAGTGATAGGCAACTGAAAAGAAGACACAACAGTACTGTCCAAACTAGTGATGAGATAATTGACATATGCAACATTCTAACTGTTACAACCGCAAACAGTCAAATTAAACAATGTAATATTATAGGAAAAGTGTTTGAAGTATTGAACAAAGTACTTTGTACACATGGAGCAATTTCTTCTAATTTATTTTCTACAGTAGCCATGTTAACTGAGAACAAAATGTGCTGTTTACCAGAGAATTTATTACGGAAATGTATTCTTATATCTTATATTGATGACAAGATATGTGCAGTGTTAGATCTGAACTTGTATTTATAATTTTATATTTGCATTATAATTGTGCTTATAAATTTTTATACAGTGTAAAATAACGTGTTCAATTTTTTTATATTTAGACTTCACAAATGTTTAAATTTGTTATATTATACATATATACTAATAGATCTTAAAAAGTTATTAGTTTATCAACATTTTGGTATTACTTTTTAATTGTATAGATTAACTTATATATAAAAACAAATAATTGAAAAGAATCATGTGACATATAATTAAGTAATACAAGTAGAAACTAGAAGCTTCCTCTATGAGAAAGCCAAAACAAATAAATAAATACTAATAATTATGCATCAAATAAAAGCTTCCTTATAGAGGAGCTTTGTGAGCAAAGGTTTCTACTTGCGCACTTAAAAACTATAAGTAAGTAATGTGCAGATTTCTACTTGCACACTTAAAAACTATGAAACACTGTGCAAATTTATAATTTGCATACTTAAAAATTGTAAGAAAGTTTCTACTTGCCAACTTTAAAACAAAAACAACGTGCAGGTTTCTACTTGCACATTTAAAAACTATAAGGAAGCAATGTGCAGATTTCTACTTGCACACTTAAAAACTATGATGAATCAATGTGCAAGTTTCTACTTGCCCACTTAAAAACTTTGAGAAAACAATGTGCAAGTTTCTACTTGCACACTTAAAAACTATGATGAAGCAATGTGCAAGTTTCTACTTGCACACTTAAAAACTTTGAGAAAACAATGTGCAAGTTTCTACTTGCACACTTAAAAACTATGAGGAAGCAATGTGCAAGTTTCTACTTGCACACTTAAAAACAATGTGCAGGTTTCTACTTGCATACTTAATACTTGCACACTTAAAAACTATAAGGAAGCAATGTGCAAGTTTCTACTTGCACAATTAAAAACTATGAGGAAGCAATGTGCAAGTTTCTACTTGCACACTTAAAAGCTATGAGGAAGCAATGTGCAAGTTTCTACTTGTACACTTTTTTATTGTTCTAAAACATTATTTTTTGAAGTCTTAATTATTGAGATTTGAGATGTTCTAACTGTCCCTCTTAGAAAGAAATAAATAGTGAGTAAACTAAGGTTTAAAGTTAACTTATGTTTGTAAAATCACGACAATAGATTTCCTCGTCACCCATGAGGTTGAAGTCTTAATTATTGAGATTTGAGATGTTCTAACTGTCCCTCTTAGAAAGAAATAAATAGTGAGTAAACTAAGGTTTAAAGTTAACTTATGTTTGTAAAATCACGACAATAGATTTCCTCGTCACCCATGAGGTACTATTGTTGACGCGTTTTTTTTTAAAGTGGTTTCCCCTGTAGGCCTACTCCACTAAAAAATAATACAATGCAGGTTGTTGAACGGAGCATATTTTTTGTTGATTTTTATTCGTTATTTAAACTGATTATAAAAGATACATTTTATTGTATACTGCGTTTAACGCAGAATGTTCATAATAATTACCTCACCTAGTGTAGAATGCATTTTCACAATTTTACTGCGCGCCGCGCATAATACATTTTCACAATTTTACTGCGCTTCGCGCAGAATGCATTTTCATAATAATCACTGCGCTTCGCGCAGAATGCATTTTCACAATTTTACTGCGCTCTGCGCAGAATGCATTTTCACAATTTTACTTTGCTCCGCGCAGAATGCATTTTCATAATAATCACTGCGCTTCGCGCAGAATGCATTTTCATAATAATCACTGCGCTTCGCGCAGAATGCATTTTCACGATTTTACTGCGCTCCGCGCAGAATGCATTTTCATAATAATCACTGCGCTCCGCGCAGAATGCATTTTCACAATTTTACTGCGCTCCGCGCAGAATGCATTTTCATAATAATCACTGCGCTCCGCGCAGAATGCATTTTTACAATTTTACTGCGCTCCGCGCAGAATGCATTTTCATAATAATCACTGCGCTCCGCGCAGAATGCATTTTCACAATTTTACTGCGCTCAGCGCAGAATGCATTTTCATAATATGTAGAATCTAGATATTTATTTCTCCTTTTCTTTTATTATTGTTTGTCTCTTTGCTTTAATTATATATTTGGAATTACGGATTGGTAACGTTTTTTTATTTTGGTTGTCATATAATTCCGATATTATTTAATTTTTCCATTTTATTTTTTGTCCTATAGACATTATTGTGGCTATTTTTTAAATGTTAATTTCAATGGTATTTACAGTGTAAATATGCAATATAAAAATATTGTCATTATGTTGTAACGGCCTATGTTTGTCATCAAACGCGGACTAACTCGCCGGATCAGGAGTTCGATCTAAGGCCCAGAAACAATAACCAGGTTGCGCAGGAAATCGAATGATTTATTTAGAAAGTACAGAAAGTGGCGGGACGGAACGGCGTACGTGGACGCGGACGCGGTGTGTACAAACGGTGGGCAGTGCGCATGCACTCGGCGCGGTAAGACGGACAGAAACTGGCGGAACGCGGCGATACAATTTGTCGCGGGCGCGGTATCTACAAACGGTGAACGGTGCCGGGATGCGGCGGTACGATGCACGGTGGTCCGAGGGTCGACTTTAGACCGTGCATATGCGCTCGGCGCGATGTTAGCAACGGAGCGGGAGAGGAGGGTGGAGCCCTGGGGCGTGCCGGCAACGAGAGTGCTCGTTGCGAGACCGAGCGTGCTCGACCCCGTTGAACCGTGCCGTCAGGGTAGCGTGAAGGAAGTCGGAGACACCCGAGAGTACTCGGTCGAGGCACGGAGCTCCGTACCCCGCTGGTGTGTCGCCTTGGGAAATCGGTCAGGTATCTTCGTCCGGAATAGCGGAATGCTGGTACGGAGACGAAGTCCGTTCTTGGGCCGGATGGCCGGCTTATATACCCCGGCGCGGCGGGTCGGATGGGAGGGAGGCCGGTCGTCAGGTGCGTCGGGTGGGACACGCGACGCGCTATCGCCTTCGGCGTGGCTCGGCTCCTTCCGGCGGCTGTCGTTGCCGCGTGGCGCGAAGGCCCCGGTGCCGCGTTTTATCCGCGCGCACGGGGCCGGTGGAGTATCTTAAAAAATGTGGGCGCACCGCGCCCTATTCTCGCTCGACGGTTGGTCGGCCGGGCGGCCTCCGGCGGGTGGTAGCCGGGAACGATGCTGGTTTAGGGGCGCATCGTTACAATGTAATTGTCGTTGTTTTTACTGTTCCGGGAAGGGTAATAATATTTTCTTTTCTATGATTCTCAGACAATGTCTACGCATTTTTGACATATCTGTTGAATATTTTTTATTTGAAGGATTTTCTCCCAATGCTATTGATACTGCAAATGTTGCTGCAAATATTCCACATGACGCAAGATCTGGCTGCTTGGTTACTTTTTCTAATATTATATTATTTTGTTCCAGATTAGGGTATCGTTTTTCAATGTATTTTTGTTCAAATAATGTTAGATCGTAATAAGGATGAGTATCAAAATACAAACTATCATATATGTGAAGCATTAAACCATCATAGTAAATACAGTGCCAGTGGTTACCGCAATGCTGACCTCCGACAATTTGAACATCGGAAGTAAAGATTGGTTCAATCCAATGTAAATTCATTATGAAAAGAACATCAACACGAGAAAATGTAGTATATCTTTCTATTATCATCATAATTTCATTTAAAGGTCGATCATCTAACCACGAATTTTCTTTTAACACGTTCTCTTTAATTGTTTGTGGCAATAGATAAATAAGATTATCTATGTTAAAATCATTATTTTCAATTTTATCATCTAATATTATACATTTTTTTGGTACATTCTTATTTTTTTCACTAGTATGTGAAGATTTAATGTTGACTGACAGTTTTTCTGAATTATATTTATTATCTTTATTAGAAAGAAAATTTTCTTCAAATAAAGTTTTTATATTTGCCATTGGTATCTCACTTTGCTCGTTTAATCCAATAAAAATAGGTTTATGGTCTGAGAAAAAAGTTTCGTATACTCCAGCAGTGTAATTAAGTATTCGATCAGATATAAATATTACATCGATTTGCGTATTAAAATTTGTAGTTGAAACCATTAGTTACTGATGGTGACTTATAACCTGTAATAATTTGTACTTCATTTACAGTAAGAAGTATTAAGTCAATATGTCGATGTTGTCCATTTATTGTTTCATCTTTTTGTATATGTCCATTAATATTTCTATTCAGTTCTTTTTTTATAAAACATATTATTCCTCTTGTTGATCGTTTGTCATAATTATCTGAACGGAAAATAATCTTAAATCCTTCTAATGTAAAATTATCTTTTGCTATTGTTTGTGTTTCTGAAAAAATTAAGAGATACTATTTATCACAATTTATATTGGTAATATTTTTATTCAAAGATTGTACGTTCTGGTATATAATTTTTATTACATTTCCTTTTATAACTTTTGAGTACGCTAATTCAAGAATTTTCTCTTGTTTAAGTTTTTTTATTTCCAATTCCAAAGAATTTTCTGGGGATGGTTTTTTTGGAGGTATAAAACGACCCAAAATGTATAAATTTGATATTTTAGTTACTCTACTTAGTGCTACGTACAACATTGATTTCGTCATACGATAATTATTTCTCAGATCAATGCATACTTTCTCATAAGTTTGGCCTTGGCTTTTATAAATTGTTAAAGCTTCAGCAGGCGTAATTGGGAACTGTTCTCTTATAATTTGGTACCCCATTCTATCATTCAATATGACAGAAATTCGTGATAAAGGAACTAAACACATTTCCATACAATTTTCACTCATATACTTTACGTATGGTCGTCTTTGCTCAACACCAACTTTATCATTATAAAAATCTAGCCATATTTTAACTGGTTCTACAGTACCTGGTTTAAATGTTATATACTTTAAAATTCCACAGGTTCCATTAACTAGGCCATCTGCAATATCTACATTATTGGTTATCATATAGTTGATTCCAATTTTTAATGTGATTTTAGAATCTAAACCACTGCATTCTGATCTTTTTTTATTTTTTAATGATGTTAGCAGTTTATTTCTTGTTTTACTATTTATTTTTCCTAAAATTGAGTCTATTGCTTTAAATTCATAAGCGATTCCATCTTTTAAATCTATCTTTAATTTATTATAAATATCCACCGAACGATTGTCAGCATATAACCTTACGGCGTCTATAGGGATGTTTTTTTTGTTGACGCTGGAGAAATCTTCCATCACCGGGCCCGGCGGAGAAGGCCGAAGCGATCCGTCACGACGCCCGATCGGGGATCGTCCCGCCCCCGCGGGAACCCGGTGACCCCCCTTACGGGGGAATACCTTCCACCCCCGGGGTGGGGCGGGGGAGTGTCGGATTCTACGCCCACGCACGTTCGATAAAGCGTGCGCGGCCGCAGCCTACCGACTAAAACTCCAGCGATTCAGCCGTCCTTGGCGTTGTATAGGGGGAGCCCTGGGAAACACAGTGATTACAGCCGCGAGCTCCCTTACGCGTTCGCTAATTAGCGAAAAGTCCGTCTCCCGACGGATGAGTGCGACGGCACCCATTCGTCGTCCCTCTTTCCGGGTTTGCCAATACCGAGGCGATGGCAGCGGACGAAAGACGTTAACCCCCGTGTCGTTCGCCCGCCCCCGGGCGGGGAAGGGAGGAGAGCGGCGTGCCGCGTTTCCTCTCCCCCCGCCCTCCCCCTAAAGGGGGGGGTAGGCGGGCGCCGCCCCGCGGCTGACGAGACCCGTCGGAGCCCCGCCACCGCGAGTCCGGCACCCTGCCTTCGCGGGCCGGGAGGAGCGCTTGTGGCGGAAACTCCGTAGGGAATCCACCCGAGCCCCCCCCGACCCGCTCCCTCCGCCGACCTCTCGGCGCTGGGAACATCGGGAAAGGAGGGGAGTGCCCCCGCCTCTCTAGAGGCTTCGGAGACACTCGCCCCCCCCGACACTCACTCCCTCTCTCCTCCAACACGCCGTTTTTTAACGGCGCCAGGGCTGACAGCCCCGTTGTTGTCCTCCTAACAAGAGGAGGGTAACGGATCCCCTCGATCTCGATCCGCCCCCTCAGTCCTCGTCCGATTGAGGAGGGGCGGCTTCTCCCCTCCTCACCCGCTCATCCTCCTCCTTCTTCCGCAAGACCTTGCTGGCGAAGGAGGAGAAGGCCCTCCAGTTATCTCTCCCCTCGTCTCCCGGTCTGACCAGTTTGGCCACTACTATCGGGAGGGAGAGATCTCCCCCTAACTGTGCCCGGAGGGCACGGCGCTCTTCCGTCCATTCCGGACAGGTCTCCAAAGTATGTTGCGCCGTGTCCGCCCCCTCTGGGCAGTACCAGCAGCGCGTGGTGCGCTCCTTCCCGATACTGTGCAGATATTTGCCGAAGCAACCGTGCCCCGACAGGATCTGCACAGCGTGGAAGGTCAAGTCGCGTGTCTTGACACCCTCCACCCACTCCTCGAATACGGGCTGGACAGCCTCGGCGACCCTCCGTCCGTACCTGTTGCGGGGGTCCGCAACCCAATCCCTCCATCTGTCCCTTAGTGTCGCCGAGGCTCGTCTATAGGGATGTCATCTTCTGTCGTTTCTCTTGATCTTATTAGATCAATATTGTTTTCAGACATTGTTCCTCTCGCAAGATTGTTAAGTGCTTCAATAAAATTTTTATCTTTTTTTTTGTCTCATTATTTCCGTTAATTCAAATAATTCAATTAGCCGACATATAATTTAAATTTGCACACATATACTAATTGCTGACTTTTGTCCTGTGCATAAACATTGTGTGCAAAAAATAATTTAAGTAATAAAATTATAATATATAATGATTATGATGGACTATGGTACAAGCTTTTTTCGTAAGAGAGAAGATGTCTTTTGTTTTCTTAATAAAATTTATTTTATAACCTGTATTGTCATCTCGACTACTGTTTTAACGTTACTGCTACGGAAATCCGTCACAATTGTATTGCAACTTTGGGCGCTACAAAATTTATTTTAATGTAAAAAAGATATGCGAGTGATTATAGGCGATGTACCGAAGTCAACGCAATTGTGAACGACCATGCGCGCCTGCTCGAATGGGCAACCCGCCGTACCGCTCTGTATCGTCTTGATACACCCTGTACACATAATATACATATATACATCTACAAAACAACATTTATGCATAAACATGGTTACTTACATCCGCATGTACACATTAAGATGTTTATAAATACCCAGGTACAAGCGCGCGTGTGAATATATAGTTTATAAATCCATTTAAATACATTTTGTGCAATTACTCGGCAGTCAAAGTTTATTTTAAGAAAAAAGTACCTATGTTTATACGTATAACTAATTCCTAGCAGTAATATTTAAAAATCGGCCACGAGGGATCTCTTGCAAATTTTAAGACGATTATTTAAAAAAAAATATTAAAATCGATTGAAAACTGAGGCCTCTAGACTTTTTTGAAACAAAGCGCGTCTTGTGGCCCCACTGTGCGTCGTCCCAAGGGTCAGCAGATAGTCGCCAGGAATCATCGTAACTCAAGGTATCGTGACGGGAAGATTCCGACGCGAACGCTAACGAGGACAATCCAAGAGTGTCGCCGAAAATTCGCTCGATGGCGGAATCGATAGCGCGCCCCACCCCGGGCATACGCGACCCCGCGGCGCTATAGCACGGACCAATTAGGGGTGAGCTTGCAGGCTCGCGGTGTATCCTTGCGCAGGACCGACAATCACGGCTCCCGCAGAACATTTAATTGGGCCCTTCGCTCGCGCGGCGATTTTCCGGGATCCATCCCGGCAGCGGACGGGACGCTAGTCTTTCCGGTGCTCCTCCGTATCGGGCCGGGGATGGTGGCCGTCCACCCCGGAGTCCGGTTTGCAGTGGAGGAGGGCAGGTAGCTTTGTTCTATCCCGGTACCTGGGACCCTGCTGGCTACAGGTCTGTCCGCCGCTGCATTACGCGCCGCGCGCGTGCCTTCCGGTGCTCCTTCGCTCTCGGCAACCCGCCAGTTTCGCTTCGATCCGCTCTGGCGATTTACTCTTCGGCTCGATGCTCCTGGTCGGTTTTATCCCCTGTACTCCCTCGTAGGAAATCGGCGTCTCGCCTCGCTGAGGCGCCGCGCAGTATACAAGATAGAAAAATAAAGGGATCAGAATAACGTAACGCGATTACAAAATGCCCCTGTAGATTATGTGTATGAAGCATATCAATTGTCAGCATATCAAAAAAAAGTAGAGTTCTCTTTGCATACAACCGAGTTCTATAGTTCCTGATAATTTTTAACAATAGTTCTGGTCATTTAACATAAATAAACGGAAATTGAGAAATGATATGCTAATTTCCCGCGAAGTCGGCATATCATAAAATTTTTTCGAAATTTACTCCAATGAATTTTATAGTTTTTGACGAATTCTATAGTTCTATAATATAGTTCTGACCATTAACTATCTCTAAATAATTTATTAACAATTATTATCAGCATATCACTCGTACTAGAATGATATGCTATGCTTCTGCGACTAGTTCTCGGCTCGTTCGAGATTTTAAACAATAGTTATAAACTCCCTGACAATAGTTCCGTACAGTTCTGAACACTGGCTACCTTTAAATGATTATTAACAATTATTATCAGCATATCACTCGTACTACAGTGATATGCTATGCTTCTGCGATAAGTTCTCGGCTCGTTCGAGATTTTAAACAATAGTTCTAAACTTTCTGACGATAGTTCCGTGCAGTTCTGACCACTGGCTACCTTTAAATAATTATTAACAATTATTATCAGCATATCACTCGCACTAGAGTGATATGCTATGCTTCTGCGATAAGTTCTCGGCTCGTTCGAGATTTTAAACAATAGTTCTGAACTCCCTGACGATAGTTCCGTACAGTTCTGAACACTGGCTACCTTTAAATAATTATTAACAATTATTATCAGCATATCACTCGTACTAGAGTGATATGCTATGCTTCTGCGACTAGTTCTTGGCTCGTTCGAGATTTTAAACAATAGTTTTAAACTCCCTGACGATAGTTCCGTACAGTTCTGACCACTGGCTACCTTTAAATAATTATTAACAATTATTATCAGCATATCACTCGTACTAGAGTGATATGTGGAATGTATCCACCTTAATACGGTACTGGTAATGCGTGTGAGTGATTAGCGACCCCCGAAAAGGTATCACCTCAGTGAGTAGGAGCGCGTGGGGATAGAGTTAGTTACCCGGTGACCGTCAAGGGATACACATTGTAATTTGTTGTCTCCTCGATTCATTACCAATACATATTATTGACTTGTTAAACCTGATTGTTTAATTATTAATCACCTCAGAACACCACAATTTTGGCGACGAGGTATTTTCGAACGCGTGGTGCAAGTATACAAGACAATAACAATAAACAGCTTGCGTGCAAATTTCGTGGAGCAGTGAGCGTGTGGCACGCCGTATTCGAATTTCACAGCAGTCGGAGAGCACGGTAAACGGAGAGTCCAGTGTATGTACAACGTTATGGAAGCGACTTGACGGTCACTTAAGAATAATATTCGCGCAGTATACGGAATTAAGAGTCACGCAAACGGTAAATTGTGCGCTGTAAACAATATTACAAATATTCAAAAATTTTCACGTGCATCGTGTGTATTCGGAAAAGAACTATTGGACAATAAAACGAATAAATAACGTTAAAAGAGATAATTAACGGTGAAAGTGCGTTACAATAAAACCTCGAAAAAATATAAATAACAAGTGGTAGACATAATCTTTATATCTCAAAAAATCTCGAAAAAATCTAAGCAGTAATATCTTTATTTCCGAAAAATTATAACCCAAGTGATACACATCACAAAATTATGTTACCTTATCAAAAAGAAGAGTCGCGCTTCAAGTGATCTATTACAATTACAAAAAAGAAATGATATCTCTTTAAATTACAGCGCCAATTACAGAAAGAACATATATATTGCCTTAAAAAATAATTGTTGCATTACTTTGAAAAATCTTTACATTGTGTCAATTAAAAAAGAATGTATGATAACAATTTTATAAGATTAAAAAATTTTATTTAAATTTCACAAGGAAATACAAGATATTTAAATACAAAGTTTACATGTGTATTTTTTAGTGGTCACAAAGAATTACAGAGGTAACAGTACAAAATAAAAATAATTTATTAAAATATCCAACGAGGGAATACAATTTGTATTTAAATACAAAGTTTATATATGTATTTTTCAATAGAATAAAAGATTTAATCACAAAGAATTACAGAGGTAACAATACAAAATAAAAATATTTTATTAAAATACATAAATTTTTTTTGTAAAAATACTTGGCGCTGCTAGACCTCGAAAGTTTAAATAAATAAATAAACTTATCCTATACTTAATTATAAGCCGCATTATTCGCCGTCGTCACGCACACCCATATCACTCGCTCGCACATACACACCACGCTGATAATCATTTTGTTACTCTCGTCGCATTCTTCTCTGAATTATTTTTATTTATTGTTGTCCTTATTTGTTTAAAATTTCAAGGTCTAGCAGCGCCAAGTATTTTTACAAGAAAAATTTATGTATTTTAATAAAATATTTTTAGGGCGGCAGTGTGGCCTAGTGGTAGAGCGCCAGACTCGTAATCTGAGGAACCAGGTTCGAGTCAACTAGAGCTATGAAGCATGGAATGTTTTTCCGATAGCTGCGTCCCTCCGTGCAAGATAGGCTCTTGTGCGGAGAAAACTTTGCTCCGTCTTTCGGAAAGAGACGTTAAGCCGTTGGTCCAAAGGGTTAAAATGAGAGGGGAAGGGTAATATTGGTAGTAGATTGCGAACCCTGCGGGGATATGCAATAAATTACGAATTTTACGAATTTTTTAAATAAAATATTTTTATTTTGTCCTGTTACCTCTTAATTCTTTGTGATAAAATCTTTTATTCTATTAAAAAATACATATATAAACTTTGTATTTAAATACAAATTGTATTCCCTCGTTGGATATTTTAATAAAATATTTTTATTTTGTACAGTTACCTCTGTAATTCTTTGTGACCACTAAAAAATACACATGTAAACTTTGTATTTAAATATCTTGTATTCCCTTGTGAATCTTAAATAAAATTTTTTAATCTTATAAAATTGTTATCATACATTCTTTTTTAATTGACACAATGTAAAGATTTTTCAAAGTAGTGCAACAATTTTTTGAGGCAATATATATGCAATCTCTCTGTAATTGGCGCTGTAATTTAAAGAGATATCATTTCTTTTTTGTAATTGTAATAGATCACTTGAAGCGCGACTCTTCTTTTTGATAAGGTAACATAATTTTGTGATGTGCATCACTTGGGTTATAATTTTTCGGAAATAAAGATACTACTGCTTAGATTTTTTCGAGATTTTTCAAGATATAAAGATTATGTCTACCACTTGTTACTTATATTTTTTCGAGGTATAATACTACCACTTTCTCTCTTTTCGAGGTAACAACATATACACTACTATGCGTGTACTTGGCGCCTTTCTTTACCTTTTTTTAAAAAAAGTAATTTTGTACGGATATCACGCCTTTTTGTAATATTACGCATTTTATAAACAATATGTACAGGGTAAAGCTATTTGGAGGTATAATAATACTACCACTTTGTTTTTTTCGAGGTAACAACATAACAGGGTAACAACATAAAATACATATGGGGCATTCCACGCCAATTCGCAAGGGGTCAAACTTCGACCTTTTTATTTTTGATGGCCGCTCGTTTTTTAACAGGTCTTTACGAGTATTAGACCCCTGTTAAATCGTTTCTATAATAAATGTAGCGTTTCCGAAATAGAGCCTGCGCAAAATGAGGACTGCAAAATTTTCAATGAATTTTTTCGCTTATTAAACAACGTCTAAGAAAAAAATTTATTGAACATAAAATACGCTATTTAGATCATAGTTTTTAAAAAAAATTATCCCAAATTTTTATAATAATAATTTTAAACTAAAAAAGTTAAAAAACACAAAAATTTGAATATTTCAAAAACCCCATTTTCTATTTTTTTGAAATTTATAGGGAATATTCTAGGGAGTATTAGAAGAATTTTAAGACTAGTTGGAAGTTGCGCAGAATTTTTGGGAATTTTTTATAAATATTTTTGTGAGGCAGTAGTAATATTTGACTCACAAAAGTGTACTTAAAAACGCGTTTCAGACAATTCTGAATCGATTTAGATATACTTTTTTACTAAAGCATGATGAAGATCTCGGCATAGCACACGACAAATGCGATGAATAGTGTGGGAAAGGCGAAAAAAATAGATTTATGAGGAAGTTTAATTCAATAAGTACATTTATGTAACACGTGCATGGAAAGTGGCACATTACGCACGCTACGCGTGCGTGATAGGCCACTTTCCACGCACTTGCAACATAAAATAGGGTATGCAAGTCGTGCGTGAAAATGAAAATTCCCGGGTGCGGTGACCGCACTCACCTTCGGCTCGTGCGTCAACTCCGCACTCTTGAATTTTTATCTTCCAGCATTTGTTGCACAAATAACTGTTGTTTAAGAACATATTATTTATAATTTTATTATTTTGTGCTCAGTATAATCATTCAAAAATGAGTAATCTTTAACAATTAAATTATAATTTTTGGTATGACTTGGTATAACGCAGTGGACACGTTGAGCCTGAGGTATTCTTTTTGTTTGATCGTACCGACCTGTCAAAAATTCGGCGGCAAAATTTCATACCAAAAATTATAAATAAATTGTTAAAGATTACTCATTTTTGAATGATTATACTGAGCACAAAATAATAAAATTATAAATAATATGTTCTTAAACAATAGTTATTTGTGCAACAAATGCTGGAAGATAAAAATTCAAGAGTGCGGAGTTGACGCACGAGCCGAAGGTGAGTGCGGTCACCGCACCCGGGAATTCTCATCTTTACGCACGACTTGCATACCCTATTTTATGTTGCAAGTGCGTGGAAAGTGGCCTATCACGCACGCGTAGCGTGCGTAATGTGCCACTTTCCATGCACGTGTTACATAAATGTACTTATTGAATTAAACTTCCTCATAAATCTATTTTTTTCGCCTTTCCCACACTATTCATCGCAATTGTCGTGTGCTATGCTGAGATCTTCATCATGCTTTAGTAAAAAAGTATATCTCTAAATCGATTCAGAATTGTCTGAAACGCGTTTTTAACTACACTTTTGTGAGACAATTATTACTACTGCCTCACAAAAAAATTTATAAAAAATTCCCAAAAATTCTGCGCAACTTCCAACTAGTCTTAAAATTCTTCTAATACTCCCTAGAATATTCCCTATAAATTTCAAAAAATAGAAAATGGGGTTTTCAAGATATTCAAATTTTTGTGTGTTTTTTTGCTTTATTAGTTTAAAATCATTATTATAAAAATTTAGGATAATTTTTTTTAAAAACTATGATCTAAATAGCGTATTTTATGTTCAATAAATTTTTTTCTTAGACGTTGTCTAATAGGCGAAAAAATTCATTGAAAATTTTGCAGTCCTCATTTTGCGCAGGCTCTATTTCGGAAACGCTACATTTATTATAGAAACGATTTAACAGGAGTCTAATACTCGTAAAGACCTGTTAAAAAACGAGCGGCTATCAAAAATAAAAAGGTCGAAGTTTGACCCCTTGCGAATTGGCGTGGAATGCCCCATATACACTACTATGCGTGTACTTGGCGCCGTTTTTTACTTTTTTTTAAAAAAGTACTTTTGTACAGATATCACGCCTTTTTGTAGTGTGTTACGCATCTTAATCTTATAAACAATATATCTTATAATCTTATAAACAGTATATACAAGGTATGAAGCTGAAAGTGTTACGGATTATTATTTCTAAAAAAAACAACAATTTAATATTTTGTTTAGTTTTTTAAAAATAATTATCTGTAACGCTTTTAGTTGTACACCTTGTATATATTTTTCAATTTCAACATAAAACATAATCGCAATATAACATGATTAATGTTAATAAGTCGTTAACTGTAAAATTTTGTATTTATTTTTATTCGCGTGTCTTACTGAATGTTGTTCGCAATTGTATATGTACCGATATCAGTAGTAAGTGGGTAGGTATGGGGCGTCAAAACAAACCCCCTCCACCGACCCCTCCGGCGCCAGGAACGTGGCCAGACTGTCTGCCCACGTGACCTCGGAGCGCTCTGATTGGCTGCTGCGTGAGGGGTGGGAGTAGAATGGAGCGATTTGATTGGATACCCCATACTTACCCAGCGTTTTGATTGGATAGCCCATACCTACCCAGTGATTTGATTGGATACCCCATACCTACCCAGCGTCTGATTGGTTTTCCCCTTCCTGAGGTGGCTAGTGACTAGTGACTTTTTTGGGGACTGCACGTGATGGAAGACGACGCTAAGCTAAAAAATGATATAATGCTAAGATGCCGAAAACGGAAATTGGAATTTTCAAGTGCGTTTTGTCTCGAGGGAGGGGAAACAGGTTCGTTTTGTGACGTGACGCGCATATGTCGTTTTTAGAGCATAGTTTTAATGATTTATGACCGTGTTTTTAGAACTTGAGTCTTGATAAAGAGTTTTCAAAATAAACAAATACGTGAGACTTATTTCCGGAGGAAATGAGGGTGTAAAACAGGAACGGACAGGTTTGTTTTATGACGTGATGCAACTATTTTAACGTAAGAAAAAAAAGGAATAAATAAATAGACGAGGGAGTTGAAGATACAAACAATGTTTATTACATAAAATAATACATTGATACGGGAGAATAAGTATTTTTTTTTTTATTCTTGAAAGTACACGCCTGAACATGGCAGCATTCAACGTGAGGTTTTACGCATGCGCTTTTATTATGAAGAAATACGAAATAATTTTACAATAAAACGATCATTGCGTTCACAATTGCCGCTAAACAGATTAAGAAACTGGCAAAGATTATAACTGTTACACATAAAATATAAAAATACACAGCAGTATTGCCCGCAAGTTTGAGAGAGCGTTCCTTGTAGCGTCGTGGTGTTCCATCGATGCGTAGTGGAATTCCGACGAAGGCGTAAGAAGAATCTGGAGTCCAAAGATGGTAGTCCGTAGCTATCGAAATACGTTCCTGCTTCTTGTTCGTCGATGTAAAAAGCGACCCAATGTTGACCGGGCCGATCGTGATCGTCCGTGTTAGCGACGATGGCTGTCGACCTCGTCCACACCCTCGGCAGTCTGTCGGCAAGATAGACGCCCGCATATCTGACACTGAGATGATGCAACGCATGTAAGATTTCTAGCGAGTTCATTTTTTACATAACGGTGTTCGCACGAGAGGAATTATTTGTATAATTTCGGAGTTTACCTCTTTTGGAGTTGTCGCACTAGTGTTCTTGGATGGAGACGGATGTATCGGCTTGTTATTGAAGATGTATTCTTTTCTTACGCCCGCTACTGAATAATAGGCTTTTGCTACTTCTCCTTCCTCTTTCTCTTCTGTCTCGTTATTTTTTTGCTACTGTTTTATTTCTATAGCGATGTCACCGTCGGTTTTTTCACCCCCGTCGTCGTCGTCGCTTGTGTCCAAATTTACGTGTGAGAGATTTATAATATCGTAGTTTGAGTCGATGCTGCTGCTACTGCATTCGCTGTTGTCTCGCAAGACTAACCAGTGTTTCAATTTGAAAGCGTTACGTAACGCACAAGCAATTTTGTCCGTAGTCGAAACACGAAATCCGTGATGTGAGCAGCGTTGACTGTACTCTTGGGCCTCCGGTAAACGTTTGAACGGTGGAGAAATTTCTTCCAGATTATATATGTTTCTGGAAAGTAGTTGTCTCAAGTAACGAGCCTTTTCCACACCTCTGCAGTAGATGTAGTACTTTTCGCGTAATTTCTCGCAGTTGTAGCGTGAAACATTTGAGATTGGTTTCACTATCGAACCACTCGATTCCATGATAATTTCGCGAAAGTCAGTTATTCTCACGTCTTGACTTTTCGGGTAAATCGTCAAATGGATAGGGAGGCGTCATAAATCAGTGTCCGGCGATCGCTGCGTTATTCGCGACAACTGCGACTTCTTTCGAAATAAACTTTCCGTTGACGTCACGGAAACCTTGTATGTCGATGACCAGATCCATAGTTCAAAATGCACTCTCTATTTTTTTCAAGCGAAGCGTCGACGTCCGTGTCTCGAGTGAAACTGAATCTCTCTCTCTTTTCGCAGGACTTTACGCAGGAAAATGGTGATGGGAAAAATATGTAGTGTGTGGTGGGGTAAAAATAAAGCATGTACCGTGTAAAGCCGTGAAATATTTGTCGACATTTGTCATTTAACCGGCAAAGTCGACGATGATTTGGCGAGAGGAGTCGATTTCTAGAACATTATCGAACTCGGCGTAAACGATACAATTAACGGTTGTGGTAAGTGCTTTTTCAAATCGCACTTCCAGTCGTAAACTGCCATGTTTCACAAGATTCCAATGGCCGGCAAAATTGGCTGATAAGTCGGATGTAAGATCAAAGGCGAAAAGTGTGAATCCTTCGGCGTAATCTTCTCTACTTATAGAATTACCCTCGTTCAAAAAATGTATACCGGTTCCCGAAAAGAGAGTGTGATAAGCTTCGACGTAGAGCGGCTCGTCTTTCGAGAAGCTCGGCTGTAGCGGTCTACTGGAAATTTGTATACCGTCGGCGTACAGCGAAAAGAAAATACCATAGTTTTTGAAATTAAACGGGTTTAATTTTCTATCGCCGTTGAACGCTCTGTTATCGACAAAACCGACTATTATCCGTTTCGGCAGTTGACCGAGTATTACATTGTCTATCGATTCTCCTACGAGACCCGCGTGAATCGTAAATGTTTTAACTTCGACTCTCGTAAGGGGATATTTGGCGGTAGTTTGGCTCAACATTTTTGCATGCGCGAGTAAAATGCCAGGACTTATTTTTGCTCTTCTGACGAGCAGACTGGCGTCTAAAATGTGTATTTTCGACGTCGATCGATTTTCCATAAGGCAAAACAAATTCTTCGAACGAACGAGTCTCATTCTAACTTCCACACCGTTAATTAAAAATTTATCCTGATTGAAAACGTCGCAATGAAGATGACCTATGAGATCTAGCGCGTGTCCCTCGTGAATGTAATGAGCGCGTCTCACGAGAGCCGGATTTGGTGCATCTGAATCTACGAGTGCGTCCATGAGTCCGGAGGTATCCATGTCCCACAGACAAGAGGTCAGATGGGAAGTTTTTGCGGGTGAAGCATAATTTAACAACGCCTCTATGTACGCGCGGTACGCGTAAGCGTTGTTTGGAGACGAGACGAGCTTTTGATTGAAATATACGTCGATTTGATTGAACATGGAATGCAGTAAATAATTTACAGGGCCTACTTTGAACGCACTTCCGCCTGGTGTACTTGTTTGGCCGTCGCCACCGCCGCCTGCTAGGAGAGAAGTTTCTACGTGTATGCGAAGACTCAACATGGTGTGCGTGAGGTCCAGGTAGTCTTCTCCGTGACCGGGTATGACGAATTCTATAGGCGCGTCATCCCTGAGGGAGGTTATGGGCTTGTAATAGATCCATTGCGAGCTCTCGATACTAGTTCAGAGTGGGCGGCAATGTGAAAAAATCGAGCTCGCTCTTTAAACACTCGTTCGAGTGCGTGTGAAGAAAAGACTCCTCCTCCGCTCCTTGAATTCTTGCGCGCGCGCGCGCGACGATTAAGAGAATATGTCGGATACGCTGCGTTTCTTGACGCTGACTCGACGACGACGTTGTCTCGCAGTGGTGGTAGATGACTTTCTGTTTACAGCACGAGTCTTCTTCTTCTTCGATGATTTTTTGATCGTTATTCTCTTCCTCTGCTTGCTCTTTGACGATTTTCTTTTGTCTGTTTGAGGACGACGACGTTTACGAACTGCGACGCGACTGTCGTGGATGCCGAGGGGAAACTGAAACGCTGAATTTTTTGCGGTTACTTTATACCCCGATCCCTTCATCATGTTGCTTATCTTCTCCTGTGCTTTTCTTTTAAGATTTCCACTCGATTCCTTGAGGCGAGTTTTGAGCGCCTCCTTCAACGGTGTATTATTTTCGACATCTTGCATCACATTAATACCCGCGCGTAAAGCTTCTTTACCGACCGCTCGCGCGCCTCTACTTAGGTAAGGCAGCACCTTTCTGAATAATCCTCCGAGAAAACTACCGATTCCGTGACCTCGTTGATAGGGTGCTCCGACGAAAACTCTTGGAATTCCTCTGCCTCGTCCGCTCTGGTGTGAATCGTAATATTCGTAGTCCATGGTACTGAAATTATTTTTTATTTTTTCGACGACGACGACACTCCGCGTTGTTACTGGAAACGTCTAAAGTGCAATGTCACCGTCAGCGTCCCGGATGCGAATGGTATATTTTTTCCGAGTTGATCTTTTATATCTATTTCAATCGTGCGGAAATTTGTTTTGCGTAATGGAATATAATGCAGCGGGAAAAAATGTTTCACTTGATTCGTTCCGTAAGCGTCCACGTGATTATAGCGGTATGTCTCGACCGGCACTATTCGGAGAAGAGGTGTTTGCGCGTCACCTGTTACATAAGGCTCACAAATATCGCAATAAACGAACATTTTATCTGGAATACCGCGCTGCAAACTACAAGGTTCATTACTATAGAAAGCTGTTTCTCGCGCACTTCTATTTTCGCTAATATAGCCAAGTTTAATATATTTTGCGGTAAACGCTTGGTTGGAAGAAGGATAAATTGCGTAGCGTCTGACAGAAAATTTGCAATAGTATTCGGGATTATCGAGAAGAACATGACCTAAACCAAGTATTTGTAGAAGAGTATCGGAAAGGCACATATGATGTATTAGATTGCATTCACTTGCGTAACAAGTAATGCTGATGTGGGTTTTTTCTCCAGTCTTCTCTTGTTGATCTAAATAAAAGTGCGAGTCAGCTTGTTTGCATGCTTCATTAATCGCCGAGATAAGTTCTCTGGCATTTTTGTAAAGTCCGAACCAAAATGTGCTTTTTTTCGCCACCTTTCTCTTTTTCTTTTTTTGGTTTAGTATCGTAGAAGAGGATTTTATTTTTCTTATAGCGCAAGTGTAAAAGAGTACTGGGAAATTGAATCTCGCTAAGCGTCACTTTCCATTCACCGTGTAAGTGTACAGTTTGAGGTAATTCCGTAACGAATGACGAGGTTCTATTTTCTGGGAAATAACGCATGCTGCTATCGCTCGGAAGAATTATGAGAAATTGGTCGTCCCTCATCTTGAGGAATAAGAGAAGTTAAATTCGAAGCGGGGATCCAAGAGTCGAACTTGCTGGGATAACCGCGCCAGCTAACTAACACCTGTTTATTAGCACCGGGTCTCCTGGTCTTTATCACGCGATCGACGATAAACTCTTCTTCCTGCAAGTTTTTCTCTACCCTAGCTAATTCCTGCTCGTAAAAAATATCATCTATGACTTATTCCGCTAAATCGCTCAATTCGTACACGCGTGGTTTTCGCCACTCGAGAACGCGGTGAATTCGAAATATCTCTTCACTCCACCTCGCTTCGTATCCTTTCTCGAAGGTAGCTTTTGCTCTACTGACGCGAACGAGGTCTTCGACACTGTATTTAGCTTTTTGTGCGCGTTTCATCTTTTCCCTCGTCCTTCATCGTCGAATTATATTTTCGCGCGCGACACGAGCGTTTTCTCTCGTAACGACAGCCGGCTGCATTTTAATGGAGGAATGACGGATCTTATTGTAAGCGCTTACGATATCCTGCAAAACATCGACGTAGCGCCGCGTATTTTTATGCGTAAAATAGCGCCACATTCGCTCCTTCAACGCTCTGTTGAAGCGCTCGACGACGGCAGTAGTATAACTAGGAGAGTTCTGCCCCGGGAGCGCCGAGGGGGGGTGAGGGAGGGGGGGTACAGGAAATCCCCGGGGGGTGAGGGGGAGGGGTGAGGGGCGGGGTATCGGGTTACACAAGGATATCGGATTTCGCGGGGGGGTGAGGGGGAGGGGTGAGGGGCGGGGTATCGGGTTACACAAGGATATCGGATTACGAGGGGGTGAGGGGGAGGGTGGGTATCGGATTTCAAGGATATCGGATTACGAGGGGGTGAGGGGGAGGGGGGTGACCTTGGCATACCACCGTGATGACTCACCGGGGGTGACTCACCGGGGATGACTCACCTGGATGACTCACCGGGGGATGACTCAGTCGCGCCGTGGATCCGTTCCGCCGCCGCCGCCGCCGCCGCCGCCGCCGCCGCCGCCGCCGCCGCCGCCGCGGGTCCGCGCGGGGTGTCCGCGGGGGGGGGAGGTCCGCGTCGCGCCGCGGGTCCGCGCGGGGGGGTGCGCGGGTCCGCGATCGCGTTCGCGTTTGCGTACGCAGTTCGCGTAGAAGATACACGAGGTTTGCGCGGAGACATCACAAGAAATTTAGTTTAATCACCAAAAAAAAAAACACGTTCATACACAAAGAATTTATTACAAAAAAAATGAACGTGTAACACTTTGCGCGGACTCGACGAGCGGCCCCGGGCTTGACGTCGTGTTTTCGTACTGAGGAGCTGGAGTTGCAAGACGTAAAAGTAATCACGCAATATTCAGCCTTTCAATCTTACGTGATTTAGTTACATATATCGTAACTCCACCATTAATTTTGGCGAGGGAGAACTCCACGACCGCGATCCTCCATCTCACAATCACAAAACAAAGGCGATTAACCGCGTCGCCAATCCCGAAAATTATATCCGCGCGAACGGCACGTTTAAACACGCTCGCAACCACAATGGGACTGAACGCAATGACGGTTGAAGAAGTCGCCAGAGAAAAATTATTATGGCGGTGTATAAAACTGATAGTCGCAATACGTATCGCGCTACAAAGGCGAGACAAAGACGAGCGCCGACGTCCACCGGATCATCGACGCCTCGTTTCTAATCTAAGTTATGATATGTGATATTTTGAATGTAAATTCACGCAGCCGATGCTCCGGCGAACGTAGCATATACGGCTCGAATAGAAATGCGTGCGAGGAAAATATAGTTGGATTTATACTTAAAAAACAATCCATCTACGCAGTACGTGAAAAGACAAAGGAAAAAATGACGTCATCGGGACGATGATCGACCCGATAACACATCGAACCTGTCGGGACATGTTCATTGTAAACAATATTTTTCTAGGAAAAGGGGGTGTTATCGCGTAGACTAAACAAATTCGCGCTATTTTTAAGACTTAGTACGCGAGACAAAGGAAAAGATCTTTCAAAAAAATTAGTTGGAGTGAGAGAGAAAGCAAAGGGTATATAACGAGGGATGAAGCGCATCGAGCCGCAGTAGCCAGATTTTTTTTTATAGTGATACATCGATCGAAGAGTATCGCGGTTTCTTCGTTATTGCATTATCATGTGCAGGGGCTCTGTAAAAGAGAATCTTATATCACTCAATCGCAACGATGTTCGTCCTGCTGTCGAGGCTTTCGGACATTCGCGATTTTAGCGCCGAACAGTTACAATTCGTGCCGAAAACCGTTCTGCTGCAAATGTGCGGCGATCACATTTACTACGTGTGGGACAAGCTTCCGGAGCATATAAAGGCGGATTTGGAGGTGCAGACTTATCGTCGCTGTGACAAACATTACAACCAACCGTGGCAGCGAACGCACATCGACGGTCCCGCTCCGATGATTAAAGATTGCGCCGAATGTCAACGAAACAAACATTAGCTTTCGCGACGTGAACAATTTTGTTTTTCACAACAGTGAGCAAGAAGAAACGGTGCTTGTCTTTGTGCTAAATAGATAAAACATGGAGCAATTGGAGCAAACCAAACGCGATCTGTTGGAGCTGTCCGACCAAGTCACTACTTTGGGTGAATTTTTCACATGGGCGCTGCAATGCGCGGAATTCATCGAGCAGCTCGAGACACGAGCTCGTGACTTTCGTAGTAGTGCCAAACGTCCGCGGCTCTCGATCGGGCAGAGGCAATCGTTGGTTGCCAGAATAGCGCGACTCGAGGGTGCGAAGTCGAGATTGGAAAGACAATTTATACATAGCGGTGGCGATTACGCGAACGCCGGTAACAGTGGCGACACGCGCGCGGCAGAACTCGTATGGCAAGAAATCAACGCCGCTTTCGAAACGCGGATAATGACCGGTGCGGTAATTAATATAGACCATATAGAACCGCGACAGTTTTTGGAAGACGCCTGCAGCGTAGTGTGCAAGCGAGTGCGAGACATTATAAAAGAACATGATTACGTCAAAGTGAACACCTCGTTCAACGGGGAGTTTGTGGCGGGTGATAAACGTGACAATAAGAGTATATGTACAAATAACAAAGAACTGTGTAGTACATCGCACTTGCGCGAGTGGTACGAGCGGCACGTTATCGAGCCCACATTAGCGAAACTCGAGGAGTTCCAGGAACGCGACAGTGGGTGGGCGTTGACTCGAATCCTAAATTTGACAGTAAATGTCAACAAGTACAATCCTTTGCTCGCGGGATGTCACCTGGAATTGCCTAAAGATATTAAAACGAAGCATGCGGTGATCAATGTGCTGTCTATGGACAATGCATGTTTTGCGTGGTCAGTGGTAGCCGCCTTGCATCCAGCTGAAAGAAATTCGGAACGGGAATCATCGTACCCGCATTATTCAACGGTACTGCATGTACAAGACATTGAATTCCCAATGACGTTGAGGCAAATTAAAAAATTCGAACAACTCAACGATATATCCGTCAACGTCTATACCATCGAGGGAAAGAAGACGTCAAACGTTCTTCCAATACGGCTTACCGATCACACGAGTGATAAACACGTGAATCTGCTGTACGTGCAGGATCCGCGAGACAGCAATGTCGGACATTTCGCGTGGATTAAGCATCTATCCCGCCTTGTGAGCTCGCAAATTAATAAACATGGACACACAAAGTACATTTGTGATCGGTAGGTATTTTTTAATAATATATTATATATCATTTTATATTTTGTGTAAAAAATTTTATAAAAATTGTATTTTTTTTGCAGATGTCTTCACTACTTTAGTTCGAGCGACAAGTTGCAGTCTCACACCGAGGACTGCCGAAAGGTAAACGACTGCGCTATCAGACTACCGAGCGAGGACAACAAGTGGCTCAACTTCAAGAACCATAGCAGGAAAGAGCGACTTCCTTTCGTGGTGTACGCCGATCTGGAGTGTGTGCTGCAGAAGACACAACCGGATACGGAACACGCGTCATACGCCTATCAACATCATCGAGTATGTAGTATAGCATACTACGTACAGTGCTCGTACGACGACTCATTATCAGCGTATCGATTTCGTCGCGATAACGACTGCGTCGCGTGGTTCGTCGAGGAACTCAAAGGATTGGCGCATCGCGTAAAGAACATCTTGTCCAACATTGTAGGCATGGTAGACCTAACGCGAGACGAGTGGGAGACATATCACAGCGCGGCGAAATGTCATATATGCGAACAACCATTCACGTCAAATGATAATCGTGTGCGCGATCATTGCCACCTAACTGGACGTTACAGAGGTCCGGCACACTCGACGTGCAATCTGAATTATAAGGATTCTCACTTCATCCCAGTAATATTCCACAATCTGTCGGGCTACGACGCGCATTTCATTATTAAGGAGATAGCAGCCGCGTTCGAAGGCAATATTGATGTACTGCCTATAACAAAAGAAAAATACATCTCGTTTACTAAACACGTGAAAGACACCGCGGAAAAATCTGATTTACGCAATGATATAAAACTAAGATTCATCGACTCGTACAAATTTCTGAGCGCGAGTCTCGCAAAATTGGCATCCTTTCTAGATAATGGTAAATTAAAAATTATACGTTCAAATTTTTACACGTTATCCGACGACGATTTCAAATTATTGACGCGAAAAAATGTCTTTCCATACGAATACGTGGACAGCGTCGAAAAGCTGGAGGATACATGTTTACCGCCGCGCGATTCATTTTACAGTTCCTTGACCGGTGACACCGTATCCGAGAGCGATTACGCGCACGCCGCGAACGTATGGCAGCGATTCTCCATTCGAACTCTGGGCGAATACAGCGATCTATACCTGAAAACCGATGTATTGCTGTTGGCCGACGTGTTTGAAAATTTCCGCAACAGCTGCGTCGCGAGTTACGAACTTGATCCAGCGTACTATTACACTTTACCAGGCTTTACGTGGGACGCCATGTTGAAACATACACGTGTCAATTTCGAACTGTTGACAAACATTGACATGGTTATGTTTATCGAACGTGGTATTCGCGGCGGTCTGAGTCAATGTTCCGGCAGATACGCGCAGGCCAACAACAAGTACATGCAGTCGTACGATTCATCGAAACCGTCGTCGTACCTAATGTACTTCGATGTCAACAACTTGTACGGCTGGGCGATGTGTAAGCCATTACCTTACGCGGAGTTTCGATGGGTCGAAGACGTTTCGAATTTCGACTTTAGCGCGATCGCTGAGGATTCGCCTACGGGTTATATTCTCGAGGTCGATCTCGAGTATCCGCAGGATAAACATGACGCGCACACTGACCTACCGTTCTGCCCGACGCGCGATAAACCGCCCGGCAAACGGCAGGACAAACTTCTCGCCACGCTGCACGATAAGAAGCGTTATGTCATTCATTATCGCAATCTGCAGCAGTGCACGCGCCATGGTCTTCGCGTCACTAAAATACATCGCGTATTACAATTTGCTCAATCTGAGTGGCTCCGCGCTTACATTGAACTCAATACAAAATTTAGAACATTGGCTAAAAATGAGTTTGAAAAAAATTTATATAAATTAATGAATAACGCAGTTTTCGGGAAAACAATGGAAAATGTACGAAACCACGTCGATGTAAAATTATTGACGAAGTGGGACGGACGATACGGCGCCGAGGCAATGATCGCGCGACCGAATTTCCACAGCAGGAGCGTATTTTCGGAAAATCTGATAGCTATTGAACTGCGCAAACTCGAGGTGAAATTCGACAAACCGATCTACGTCGGTATGTGCATCCTCGACTTGTCGAAGGTGTGTCTATACGAATTTCACCATGAGTACATGTCTCCCCTGTACCGCGAATCGTGTAGAATTATGTACACCGACACGGACAGTTTGATTTATCATATCGAGTGTGACGATGCGTATAAGAACATGAAACATGATATAGTCAAGTTCGACACGAGTGACTACGCGGTAGATAACGTGTACGGTATGCCTCTCGTCAATAAAAAAGTGCCGGGTCTGATGAAGGACGAAAACAATGGTGCCATTATGACCGAATTCGTTGGACTTAGGGCAAAAATGTACGCCTTGCGAGTCGATGGTAAAAAAGACTGTAAAAAAGCGAAAGGTGTCAAAAGCAACGTCATCGCGCGCACCATCACATTTGACGACATTTGACACGCGGTGTCTGAACGATGAGATCGAAATGACTCGACCGCAGTCGTGCATACGATCGAAATTGCACGAAGTGTACACTATCAGCGAGACGAAGATCGCTCTGAGTCCGTACGACGATAAGCGATATATCATGCCGGATTCGATCGATACGTTGCCTTGGGGCCATTATCGCATACCTTTATATGATAAGGAACAGTGAAGATTCATGTATGTATGTATGTATGTATGTATGTATGCAATGTATGTAGTAGTATATTACGACATATGTGTAACGTAATATAAGGTAGTAGTATAACATATGAATGTATGTATGTATGTAGTAGTATATTACGACATATGTGTAACGTAATATAAGGTAGTAGTATAACATATGAATGAATATATGTATGTATGTATGTAATGTAACGTATGTATAATCGAAGGAATATTAATCGCGCATACTTTTGTATTTTATATTATAAACATATATTCAATAAAAAAGTTGTTATACAATATTATCTATGCAATTGATGTGAATGACAAGATAATTGTTACGACGATTTCAGTAATCTTCTGTAATCGAATTATTGGACTCGAGCGCCAGAGGGATTAAAATTATATAATAATTTCTGTATTGTTACTTATTAAAATAATGTGGAAGGAATATTAATCACGCATATTTTTATATTTTATAATATAAACATTCATTCAATAAAAAATTTTTTATCCAATATTTCCATTTATTATTTCCCTATAAACATTTTATTCCTAAAGTACGGCATGCCATTCTGCGTGAACGTTATCTGCTTATTATATGGAATCAAAAAGTTAAATCGTGTCATGTCCGCCGATACAAGCCGATTCGACGACTGCAACTTGACCAACGTAAAACTCTATCTAAACTCTGAAGTTTATCCATACGACGATTTGAATTTGGATTTTGGCAAACACAGATGGGCGATTCTGTACGATATGTACGCGCGTTTCTGCAAGAACTACTACGGATACGAATATCTCGAGCCGAGTCTCACCGTTTCAACATTCCTACGTAACGGCCCGTTTGTGATCATCGATTGCTCGCGCCAAAACGAATCCGTCAAAAGCGCCACCGTGGATGTTAGACTGGAATTCGATTGCATGGAGAACGTACCGCCGAATACCTCAGCGTACTGTCTCATCATACACGACCGCGTGATCGAGTACAATCCGTTGACGAACGTGGTGCGCAAATTAGTCTGAGTGTTCGCGGCAACGTCGACGTGAATATTTTCTCTCTCTTTTATTCCATCCAGAGAATAAGAGAGGGGTGGGGGGTGGAGGGAGTATAAATCAGATTGTTGCGAGACGGTTTTGCAGAGTTGCGCGTCATTTTTCTCGATCGACGCATCAACGAGAGAGAGAGAGAGAGAGAGAGAGAGAGAGAGAGAGAGAGAGAGAGAGAGAGAGAGAGAGAGAAATAAAGAAATCTCATCATCATGTCCGTACCAACGTTCGTGGACCTGCAAGGATTCCTCGTTGGGATGAAATTTGTCGTGAAGGAGGTGGCGGTGCTGAGAAAAGGCTGCATTCTGACGCATCACATCTTTAATTACCCCATGCCGTGGAATCTCCTCACAAAATCCGACAAATGGTGCGCTACCTGGTTGATTGCAAATTATCATGGATTACGATGGGAAGACGGAAACGTGCCGTACAGCAAGGTGAAACACCTGATTACATCGGCCGTGTTCGGTGAGGAAGAGGAAAATGACGACGACGACGAGATGCCGACCCTCGTGTACGTTAAGGGATGTCAGAAACGAGAATGGCTGGTGGATCTGCTGGAGAATTATGCGCGAAGAAACCTAATCGTCGAGACTCTGGATGCGCATTACGAGGATATTGAATCTTTGAGAAAACTCGATGACGCCAATACTATGCGATGTGGAAAACATGAAAAAAATTGCGCATTACAAAATGTACTAAAACTATTTAACTGGTGGTCGCGCGCAACGCCATGTTGCCCGATGCCATAAGAATTTGCGAGTTTTTTTTAAATAAATTATATATAACTTTTTATAATGTTTTATTTCTTACTCCCCCTCCTCTCCATCATCCTCATCATCGTTAGAGTAAACTTTACTTCCCCCTCTCCTAAAAAAAAAATCCACTGCGCAGTTCTATAAATATTAATTCCCTCTCCCTCTTTCTTTCACCATATCATTACTTTTAGTGGATTGTCGCGTTCACTCGATTAATTTTATATGATCAGTCTCGTCGCGATTGCTTGTACTGACGGACAACTTCTCAGAGTTGAGAGAAAGTGAAAATGTTCTCCTTTAAAGAATGCAACAGCAGCAGCAGCAGCAACAACAACAACGGTGGAAATCGTATGAATGCCACGAATTATTACATGCCGATTCTCGACGTTGAAACTCAAACGTATGAGGCCAGATGTGATAGGTAAGTTTCTTTTACAGATGAAATGAAACATATAGAGTCCAGTTTTTTTTTTATATATTTACAAATTGTAATATTTATGAAATAAAAAACTAATTTCATTTCTTTTATACAGCATGTCGTTGAAGCGTCGCGCGGTTCGCATACTCGGCAGACGATACGCGCTGACAGCCACGGGATACAAATTTCTCGAAATTGGCATCAACGTAGGCCCACCGAGCTACGTGGAGATCGCCGTTGGAGATCATCGAGGAAAAGAACTGCTGTTATCTCTCGAAACGTGGAATGCACTCTACGAGCAACGGCGAAATATTCAGAATTTCTTTCACAACGACTACAAAGATGTACATAGTTTTCTAAACGTTGGACCGCTAACGGTGAGAGTTTGTACGCCGCCGGTTATGAATGTCAAACTCATACGTTTAGAATCTGCAAACGTATACTTGATGATGACCGAATCGACGTTGCATCGTATGTTCGATCTCGATCAATGCATCAATGCGAGATTCGATCGTTTGGTCAGAATACTTGCGGCGGTCGATGCAAAGTATGCGCAGTTCTCCGATATCGCGTCCACCGTGACGGATCCCAAGGAAGCGTCGACGGTAATATACGCTAGCGATGCGTTCAATACGAATCAGCTCGTCGATTGTGAGCTCACAGCTTTAGTTTTTAGTACGTAAAAGATATATTATGTATTAAAAAGGAGTTAAATAAACAGGCTTTTTTTTACACCTAATTAAACGATGTAATTTTCTTTACATGCATGTCCTTCCCTACCTAAATTTTATCATCGATGCGTTGCGGTCGATCATCGTCGATCCGCCATTTTTTCCATTGTTTTTTCGCGTACTGCGTAATAAAAATAGCGTGAAATTGTTTAATTTACGCGATAACACCCCCTTTTCCTAGAAAAAAAAACTGTTGTTTACGACGACGAACATGTCCCGACAGGTTCGATACGTCATCGAAAAAAAAACACGCAGCGACACCGCTAGGTGGCGCATAATAGTAAGACTAACTCGACAGCGTGTTTTTTTTTCGATGACGTATCGAACCTGTCGGGACATGTTCGTCGTCGTAAACAACAGTTTTTTTTCTAGGAAAAGGGGGTGTTATCGCGTAAATTAAACAATTTCACGCTATTTTTATTACGCAGTACGCGAAAAAACAATGGAAAAAATGGCGGATCGACGATGATCGACCGCAACGCATCGATGATAAAATTTAGGTAGGGAAGGACATGCATGTAAAGAAAATTACATCGTTTAATTAGGTGTAAAAAAAAGCCTGTTTATTTAACTCCTTTTTAATACATAATATATCTTTTACGTACTAAAAACTAAAGCTGTGAGCTCACAATCGACGAGCTGATTCGTATTGAACGCATCGCTAGCGTATATTACCGTCGACGCTTCCTTGGGATCCGTCACGGTGGACGCGATATCGGAGAACTGCGCATACTTTGCATCGACCGCCGCAAGTATTCTGACCAAACGATCGAATCTCGCATTGATGCATTGATCGAGATCGAACATACGATGCAACGTCGATTCGGTCATCATCAAGTATACGTTTGCAGATTCTAAACGTATGAGTTTGACATTCATAACCGGCGGCGTACAAACTCTCACCGTTAGCGGTCCAACGTTTAGAAAACTATGTACATCTTTGTAGTCGTTGTGAAAGAAATTCTGAATATTTCGCCGTTGCTCGTAGAGTGCATTCCACGTTTCGAGAGATAACAGCAGTTCTTTTCCTCGATGATCTCCAACGGCGATCTCCACGTAGCTCGGTGGGCCTACGTTGATGCCAATTTCGAGAAATTTGTATCCCGTGGCTGTCAGCGCGTATCGTCTGCCGAGTATGCGAACCGCGCGACGCTTCAACGACATGCTGTATAAAAGAAATGAAATTAGTTTTTTATTTCATAAATATTACAATTTGTAAATATATAAAAAAAAAAACTGGACTCTATATGTTTCATTTCATCTGTAAAAGAAACTTACCTATCACATCTGGCCTCATACGTTTGAGTTTCAACGTCGAGAATCGGCATGTAATAATTCGTGGCATTCATACGATTTCCACCGTTGTTGTTGTTGCTGCTGCTGCTGCTGTTGCATTCTTTAAAGGAGAACATTTTCACTTTCTCTCAACTCTGAGAAGTTGTCCGTCAGTACAAGCAATCGCGACGAGACTGATCATATAAAATTAATCGAGTGAACGCGACAATCCACTAAAAGTAATGATATGGTGAAAGAAAGAGGGAGAGGGAATTAATATTTATAGAACTGCGCAGTGGATTTTTTTTTAGGAGAGGGGGAAGTAAAGTTTACTCTAACGATGATGAGGATGATGGAGAGGAGGGGGAGTAAGAAATAAAACATTATAAAAAGTTATATATAATTTATTTAAAAAAAACTCGCAAATTCTTATGGCATCGGGCAACATGGCGTTGCGCGCGACCACCAGTTAAATAGTTTTAGTACATTTTGTAATGCGCAATTTTTTTCATGTTTTCCACATCGCATAGTATTGGCGTCATCGAGTTTTCTCAAAGATTCAATATCCTCGTAATGCGCATCCAGAGTCTCGACGATTAGGTTTCTTCGCGCATAATTCTCCAGCAGATCCACCAGCCATTCTCGTTTCTGACATCCCTTAACGTACACGAGGGTCGGCATCTCGTCGTCGTCGTCATTTTCCTCTTCCTCACCGAACACGGCCGATGTAATCAGGTGTTTCACCTTGCTGTACGGCACGTTTCCGTCTTCCCATCGTAATCCATGATAATTTGCAATCAACCAGGTAGCGCACCATTTGTCGGATTTTGTGAGGAGATTCCACGGCATGGGGTAATTAAAGATGTGATGCGTCAGAATGCAGCCTTTTCTCAGCACCGCCACCTCCTTCACGACAAATTTCATCCCAACGAGGAATCCTTGCAGGTCCACGAACGTTGGTACGGACATGATGATGAGATTTCTTTATTTCTCTCTCTCTCTCTCTCTCTCTCTCTCTCTCTCTCTCTCTCTCTCTCGTTGATGCGTCGATCGAGAAAAATGACGCGCAACTCTGCAAAACCGTCTCGCAACAATCTGATTTATACTCCCTCCACCCCCCACCCCTCCCTTATTCTCTGGATGGAATAAGAGAGAGAGAAAATATTCACGTCGACGTTGCCGCGAACACTCAGACTAATTTGCGCACCACGTTCGTCAACGGATTGTACTCGATCACGCGGTCGTGTATGATGAGACAGTACGCTGAGGTATTCGGCGGTACGTTCTCCATGCAATCGAATTCCAGTCTAACATCCACGGTGGCGCTTTTGACGGATTCGTTTTGGCGCGAGCAATCGATGATCACAAACGGGCCGTTACGTAGGAATGTTGAAACGGTGAGACTCGGCTCGAGATATTCGTATCCGTAGTAGTTCTTGCAGAAACGCGCGTACATATCGTACAGAATCGCCCATCTGTGTTTGCCAAAATCCAAATTCAAATCGTCGTATGGATAAACTTCAGAGTTTAGATAGAGTTTTACGTTGGTCAAGTTGCAGTCGTCGAATCGGCTTGTATCGGCGGACATGACAACGATTTAACTTTTTGATTCCATATAATAAGCAGATAACGTTCACGCAGAATGGCATGCCGTACTTTAGGAATAAAATGTTTATAGGGAAATAATAAATGGAAATATTGGATAAAAAATTTTTTATTGAATGAAATGTTTATATTATAAAATATAAAAATATGCGTGATTAATATTCCTTCCACATTATTTTAATAAGTAACAATACAGAAATTATTATATAATTTAATCCCTCTGGCGCTCGAGTCCCAATAATTCGATTACAGAAGATTACTGAAATCGTCGTAACAATTATCTTGTCATTCACATCAATTGCATAGATAATATTGTATAACAACTTTTTTTATTGAATATATGTTTATAATATAAAATACAAAAGTATGCGCGATTAATATTTCTTCGATTATACATACGTTACATTACATGCATACATACAATTCATATGTTATACTACTACCTTATATTACGTTACACATATGTCGTAATATACTACTACATACATTGCATACGTACATACATACATACATACATACATACATACATACATACATACATACATACATGAATCTTCACTGTTCCTTATCATATAAAGGTATGCGATAATGGCCCCAAGGCAAACGTATCGGTCGAATCGGCACGATATATCGCTTATCGTCGTACGGACTCAGAGCGATTTTCGTCTCGCTGAT